>JASANP010001085.1:0-94549 GCA_030849625.1 Wallacemonas sp. TrypX
TGAAGTACGCCTTGTTCTTCACGATCTTCACGAAGGGCATCTTGATGGGGATGTGAGTGAGTTGGTGGAAAGGAAAAAAAATATGGGTTCACCCTGAGCGGTATTGTGATAAGCAGTGGCAGTAAGCACATTGATCGAGAGTGCACGCGGCGGTTCGGAGGCGCCAGACAGAAGTGGGGCAGGTGAGTGGCGATGGTAGATGTGTGGGAGAAGCGGCAACGAGGGCACGCGCGAAAAAGACAGAAAAGACGAAGTCGGCGGCGATGCTGGCCATGAGTGATCACACGGGTGGCGCTCTGCATGCTCTGGCATGGAGAAGGAAAGGAGAGTGAGAGAGCCCGGCGCCTGTCGGTCGGGCTCAGCGAAAAGAACGCAGGGGGCCGTCCGTGCCACGAGGCTAGACCAGCCACACCACGTTTCCGCTCTCTTCGAATCTCTCCCGTTGGTGTGTTCCTTGACGTTTCTGTTTGAGCAAACGTGGTTCGTGCCGATCTGCAGAACCGTAGTCACAGGGACCGCCGTGTATTGTACATCCCTCGCGTGGCACAGTGGCGAGCAAGAGAAAGAAAAGGTTGTGGGTTGAGGGTTGGGGGTGGTAAAGATGTGAAGGGGAGAGAGAACGATGGCGCACTGGCGCGGAAGTCACTCTGCCCATTCCCTACAACGGACGTCTCACGTGCGTGGTTTCCTCTTGCTGGGCTCTGATACTTGTGCATCGGGAGACGCTGAGGCCGCTGCAAGTTGCTGTTCGACGTGCACGAGGCGGGCGGTTAGTGTCTGTACCCTGCTCTCCAAGGCGGAGATGGCGTCATCCTTGCGCTCCAGCTGCCTTTCATACAGCGCCGTCACGCCTTGGTGTGCGTTTGATGCCGTCAGAGAATCGCGCCAGAGAGTTTCCAGGCGGTGGATATAGTCCGATGCCGCCTGAAACAGGTCTTCCTCACTAAGTCCTCGGTCGGTGATGTGCGCAGCCGGCGGGGAGGAGGTCGCCGTCGACGAGGTGAACAGCTCCACCATACGCTTGTGGTTTTCGTCACACGTGCGCACAACGGTGAGGACTTTCGGCATCACATCGTGCGTCGCCTGTGCGACCACCCCAGTGCCAGAGTCCACCCCACCGTCGCCGTCTGCGGTCGCCTCCATCCGCGCGCCGTCCATGTACGCTAGTACCTCGATCGCTTTGTCGGAAAGGCCGTCGGTGAGGTTCACATCGCCAGGGCATGTGCGGCGCGTTCCACGGGAGTGCCGGTCAGCGCCAGCAAAGGCCTCGGCTGCATGGACGGGAATGCTGTTCAGCAGTGCCGCTGGCTTCAAGACGCTGACGATGCCAGCCGGTGGCAGCCAGCTGTGCTGCAGGAGCAAGTCGCGCCGATAGCGCGTCAGTACGCCGTCACACAACAGCGCGGTTGCCCAGCTAATGTGCTCGTCAAACAGGGTGAAGCGACTCCCGCCAGTTCTGTGGCTCGGTGCCCGCGGATTCTTGTCCGCGATGATGAGGCACCCGTAGCGACGCAGAGGCACAATGACGCAGTTGCGCACGTTCAGGTGCTTGACCGCCCAGTGCTGGGCCGCCGCATCCGTCGGCGAGGGCGCGGCGTGAAGGTCCCCCGCCCGCTGGCCACGCGGTGCCCCGCTCTGGCTGCGGGTGGGAACACTCGCCGCGTAGAAGGTGTCCATGTTCGCCATATTCGCGGCCACGCCGGTCGTTGTGACGGAGACAAGCGCGTTCATGGAAGCGTAGCTGATCTCGTCAGGCAACTTACCGTCCGCATTCAGCTTCGCGATGCAGTGCAAGAAACGCGGCGCGAGATTGGGCTCGGCAGCAGTGTCCTGTGTGGGGCACGCTCCGCTGGGCGCCGCGGTTCGCTTCTGCCGCTCCGAATCGCGAATGAAAACAGCGGCACATGTGCCATCAGCCTGTGTGAGGGCGGACTCCAGCAGCAGATGAAGGTGAGCCTGGAGGACACTCGCCATATCCCGTTCAGCGTTGGCCTGCTGAGTGCGTGCGGAGGTGGTCGTTGTGTGGCGCAGTGGTAGTCCATGAAGTCGCCCACCCACCTCCGTGACCGCCTTCTCTGAGTGCGTGCGCAAGCTTTCCAACTGGCCGACTGCCTGTGAACGGTCGGGAGTCGCGCCACGGCGGGTCTCGCGAGAGAGCACAGCGGGTGGTGATGGGTGGCGCCGTCGACTGTCTGCCAGTCGGCGCAGCGCGGTGGTTGTGTCGTCAGTGGCTCCCGTGTCCTCGAGGCCTCCTCCGTCTCGGCTTTTCATTGCGTGAAACCCCTCTGGTACCACGCGTTGCCGATCGGCAATTTCGCTCAGTTGGTGAAACTCCTTCTCGCGCAAGTGGTCAAAGAATTCAACCATCTGTGCGTCGACACGATGGCTCAGCTCGTCCAGTGCGCTGCGCAGTCGCTGGCCCATTTGCACAAGTGCACGCACCGTGTCAGAGGGTGTCCCTCGGGGGAGACTCAACACAGCTGCTGTGGTTGGTGCGGGGTGCGTTCGGGGACTCGAGAAGGCGTGTGCGGGCTGTGCAGGAGCCTGCAGACTCGTGGCGGGCAGCGTAGTAGCCGACTCCAAGTAGGTCGCTACATCTTGAATCTGTGAGAGAAGCTTGCGGGTCTCCTCGTCGTTCGTGAGTATCATTGCTCACCCGTGCTGCTCTGCCTGGAGGCAGAGGGTGTTGCGCCGTTCTAGAGAAGCCGAATAGGCCATGGAAGGAGACGAGAAGGGAGACAGCGTGGTGAATGATGAGGGTCAGCGGTCGCTTCGCAATGGCAAGAGGAAACGCGTGCACCACCGCACAACGCGGCAGGACGCTTTGGGCGGCCAGGTGCCTTGGCTCATTGGTGTGGTCCATCGAGAAGAGCGAAAGGTGAAGGCAGTATGTCTAGCCTGTCTACTGTCTCTCCAGATATGGGCTCACAGTGTCGCTTTTGCCGGCTGAGACAGCATCGAAAGAAGCATCGTGTCGTGCCTATATGTGTGTGTGTGCATGTGTGGTGACGGTATTATTCTACTCTGGAGCGTGTGCAACAAATCGTTTGAGATCATGCTGGTAAGTTGTCGCTACTGTTCTCTCTTCCTCCTCCCCCTCGCCCCTCCCCTCCTCGCATTGCTGCTTGTTGTGTGTGAGTGTGCGAGTGTTTCTCACGGTATCACGCACCATGCCCAGAGATGTGAGCGCGTCCTTCTCTATGTGCAGGCCGTGCATTCCGTTGTTGCTGGCGTTGTCTGTAACAACAACCCAGTCCGTGGAAACCCCCTTCTTGCTTACCGATGAGCATTCGCCAACACTTGCTCTCCATTCTTTATCAACACGCGGCGGTGCACGGTCATCAGAAAACGGCTCAGAGGCTTTCGCCTCCGCGTCGTTGTGTCGTTCTGAGCACGCATGTCACCATTACAGACGCACGGTGCTAGTGAGTCACTGTGGAATGAATAGTGTGCAGAGCGGAAAGAAAAAGCGCAGAAGGAAGCACGCTCCACAGGTCGACAAGTCGACCAGGACAACAAAGCGCGTCGCGTGAAAGAAGGGCGGGGGAGGAAGACAGAAAAAGAAGCAAATAGATGTGTCTGTTCGTCGTTCAGATCGGAGAGAAGCACATGGATGCATATACAATAGGCGAGAAGAAGAAAAAACAAAAACAAAAAAATCGTTGTGCTGTCCAAGCAAAGCAGGCCGAGGAAGAGAGCCAAGTGAATCAGTGTGTGGGTGCATCACAAGCCACTGTACAAAAAAAAAAAGGAAGAAACAGAAGAAACAGGAGAAGCGGGTCGTCACGTGCCCCTCCCTCCCCCACTGGAGCCCGAGAGACAGACTGGCCGCGGTTGCCGTTATTTCAGACGGATGCGGTCACATCAGTCTTCGGGGAGAAGAAGGAGCCATCAGAAAAAAAAAGCGCGAAGAAAAGGCCAACGGTGTGTAGCCAGGTCAGCCAGCTGCGGCAGTGTGAGTGCATGAGAGAATCAGCTCAGCGAGTCCGCAGTGGGCTGTCGAGACGCCAGGTCCAGCTGGCGGCGGGCATGG
The DNA here is from genome assembly GCA_030849625.1 of Wallacemonas sp. TrypX. Taxonomy (NCBI): domain Eukaryota; phylum Euglenozoa; class Kinetoplastea; order Trypanosomatida; family Trypanosomatidae; genus Wallacemonas; species Wallacemonas sp. TrypX. The sequence goes on from JASANP010001085.1 coordinate 4,034, forward strand.
CTACGCTCCTCTCTACCGTCCACGGGTCCTCCTGGAAGATCGCTGGAGGCGCCACTTCTCCATCCACGGGTGGCACAGCGCATCGGACGGGGTCAGGCGCTGCTCTGGGTCATATTCTAGGCAGCCTTGCACAAAGTCAATGAAGAGATCATCGCGGTCCCTGCGGGCAGACTGGAGGTAGGCCGCCAGGGATTTACTGCCAGCCCCCGTAAAGCGGTGGGGCTTCGCAGGTACGACGCCAGCGGAAGACGGCATGGTGCTAAGCTTCGGTCTCATCTGCATGCCGCCCTCTTCGTAGAAGGTGCTGCTGCGCTTCCCCTTTTCTTGCACGGAGACAGGTACGTGTCCTAGGTACTCGACCATACGCTGAAGCAAGTCGCCCTCAGATGCACCGGGAAAGATGGGGTAACCGTTGGCCAGCTCACACACGACGCAGCCGAAGCTCCACATGTCAATGGCAGCTGTGTAGGGAATTCCCAACACCACCTCCGGCGCACGGTAGTACCGCGACTGGATGTACGTGTGTACGCGGCGGTTCTCGAAACAGGCGGAGCCGAAGTCGATGAGCTTCAGTCGCTTCAGATTGGTACCCGGGCTGCTCAGGGATGTCTGATGACACACAACTATATTCTCCGGTTTGAAGTCACAGTGCACGATGTTGTGCTGCCGCACAAACTGTAGTGCTGTCAGCATCTGCTCGGCGAAGTCGTAAATGAACTCCATCGGCATCGCACGGAAGCCGTTCTTGTAGACCATGTTGTACAAGTCAATGGAGAGAAGCTCAAAGACAATGATGAAGTGATTCCGAAACGTGAAGGTGTGCAACAGCCGCACGACATTCATCGCGTCATTGGGATCGTCTGCCTGGAGGTTGTACAGGACGTCGACCTCTTCCTTGGCCTGCTTGGTGTAGCTGGGCTTATTTTTGATGATCTTCACAGCAACTTCTCGTTGCTCTTTGTGGTCATACGCCCGCACCACAACGCCAAACGTGCCGCGTCCGAGCTCCTTTTGAATCTCAAAGCGGTAGCCGATGTGGTCACCCACAGTGATAAGGTAGTGATTCTTCTCGTCGTCGTAGCCGCTGTTCTGCGGGCGCCCCGGCATGCCAAGCACCTTATTGCAGTTACGCGTGCCACAGAAGTACACGTTCGGGAGGTATTCCTGCACCTCCCCTTCCTCGTACTCGTTGAGGTTCATGGCGAGCTCAGGTGACAAGGCGTACTGCCCATTCGGCGAGGAATCCGATTCGGAAACGAGAACAACACTGCGGCTGCTGTCGCTCCCGCTACCGCTGTCGCTGCCAGACTCACTATCGTCATCCACGATGGGGGTGAAGACATCACCGGTGTCGTTGGCTTGCTTATCGGCAAATGCATCGGAGCCAAGAGTCGAGATGGCCCGAAACGTCGACGACGCCGGGGCTCCGAAGCTACCCGCGCAGTTGCTGCCCATACGCATGAGTGACGGTAATTGCTGTTGCTGGTACTGTTGCTGATGTTGTCGCGCCTGTGGAGTTCGCATCATGCTCCCGTTCATGCGCAGCGACACTGCGCGTGCGTTGGGGGACATCCCCATCCCGCTGCCGGCGGCGGCGTCGGCTGGCCCCGCATTGCCAGGGCCGCTAAAAGGAATGACAATCGTGCCCGAGCGACTGCCGTTCGTGCTGTGCGGGTCCGAAGTAAAGCCGTTTGACTGGCTCGCGCTGTGGCCCAGCGGGTCGCGAGAGGAGCGGTTCATGGCCGCGCTGCCAGGCGCAGCTGGGTGAATAGGAATGAAGCCGTTGGGCAGTGGACGGGGTGCGCTGGCCCCACGTCCCTGCGCGGGTCCGGAGGGCGGCTGCGGGGCGAACACCTGGCGCGATCCGAAGGCGCCCATGTACGGCTGCGGCCCCGCTTTACGCGCGGCGTTCTGTTGCATATAAGGTGGTCTCTGTGCTTGAATGACGGGGAGAAACCGCTCACGTTGCCCGGGTGCCGCGCCGAACCCGATGGCACTGGAAGCCGGGGCAAGGTTCATCGGCTGTTGCACGCCTGGGCCGCGGTTGCCGGCGGCAACAGGGGAGCGCATAGCCGCTACAGCTGGCGGCATGGTGTGCATGACGGTGCCACTTCCCATGCTGGGCCTCCGTGGCTGCCCCATGATGACTACTGTGCCGTTGGCATACACGGGCGGTCGGTTCTGTGCGTACATCCGGTCGCAGGAGTCGAACGCAAGCCCTAAGTTGTGTCAAGACACACACGCCGCAGAGAGACGGAAGAGGAAAAAAAAGGGGGCGAAAGGAAACAACAAACAAACAAAAACACAAAAAAAAAAAGAGAAGCACGTGTGTGCGCCAGGCTGACAACTAAACAGGGTGGTGCCACGGATTTGTCAGCGCCCAGCGGGAAAAGATGGATTGAAAAAGTCAACAGCACGTGCCAAGTCCAGCAGGCGTGTCACCGACTGAGAGTAGAGTGAGAAAGGAGGAGCCAAGTCAGTCGCCGTCACACCTGAAACACGTAAACGGGGCGAAGAAGAACAGCACAAACGAGTCACCTCTGATGAGTTTTTCTTTTTTAAGAGAAAAGGTGAAAGGTGAGAAGGATGATTGACAAAGAAAGCTCGATGACGTCCCGTGCACAACGTACCCGTTGAATACTACGCGTTCAGCGCACTGAAAGAGAGAGAGAGAGAGAGCAAAGGGGAGAGCAAAATAACAAAAGAGACTTATCACGAAAAGGTAAAAAAAACCGAAAAGTCGGCCCCGAGCGTGTTTCCGACTGACACAGAAAGCAAGAAAGTGAAAAGCAGCCCTGTGCGCGTCTCCCCTCACCGGCTAAATAAAATAAAAAGGGGGCGTGATGAGTGTACGAATAGATAATGTGTGAAGGAGAGAGAGAAGAAGCGAATGTCGAGGATATGCTGTCGTTTGTGCACAGGAAACAGGGCGCCAGAAAGGGGACGAAAAAGGCGGTGAAAAGCGGCGCCGACCACCCACAAAGGAAAAGAAGAGTGGGGAGGAAGAAGAGCAAGCAGATAGCACCAGTGGTAGTCGAGACCGGCGCCGAGGCTTCTTTCCGTGGTAAGGGGGAAAAGAAAGAGTGAAACAATGGGCGTCAGAGTCACTGTCGCTGTCCCACCGTGATGCGCAGTGAAACCAAAACTAGCTGCGTAGCCGAGTCGAAACTAAAGTGAGCGCAGACAAGTAGGTAAGTCGTAGGAGAGTGGTGGAAAGTGGGTGGAACAGTCGAATCGAGAAGGAGGGAGTCACGGCGACGGCAACTTTGTCGCGCCAAGGAAGGCGACTTGACAAATGCACGCATCAGTGGGAGAGAGACTCAACACAGTTAGACAGCCTCACAGTCGTGGTATGCGCCGCTTCCAGTGGTTTCTTCACCACCTGTCACAGGTGCATGAAGATCAACGAAAATGCAGTGCACAACAGGCGTATAAGCCACGGTTGCCATTGGCATGTGCGTTCTGCACACACCACCGTGCGCTCGCTAATGCGCACACCTGCGTCTACCTTATTTTTGGTGGTGGTTGATCATGATTTCAGTTGCCAGAGGGGCTGCCTCTCTGCGGAAGCAAGAAAAGCAGCCGTTCACTTTGGCGCTACCGTGCATTCGGAAAGGAGAGGAAGCCCAGCGGCCCGTGCACGTATGCACAGACATGCCCAAACGCCTTGGTACGCACGCGCACTCATCGAACAAAAAAGAAATCCACAAAAATCCCACGCACAGCCACGCAGAAACACAGGCGTAGACGGGCGCTGGCAAAGTTCGCCGAAGCCGACCCGGGACGGCCCCATTCAGTCAATCATGCGCTTCTTCTTGAAGTAACGCTTCAAGTACCGCATCTGGAAGTAGGAAAAGAGACCGAAGATGGCAAGGAGAGCGAAACTGATCCACATCACCTTTGCCGTCATGTGCTCGTTCGTGTTGCGCATCTCAGCCTCCCTCTCCTTGTAGTACATGTACTCGGTCAGTACACGACGCACGGAATCCTCGACTGCCCGCATCTGGATTTCGAGTGGCTTCAGCTTCTCCTTGGTCGCCATCTCCTTGTAGTCCGTATTCTCTGTACCGATGTTCCAGATGAACTCCAAGGTACGTGCCTGGTTGACAGTACCTTTCGGGGCCCCTTTCACCAGGCGGGACTGGAAGCAGACCGTGTAGTCGCCGCCGTCCATGACGCGGTACCGATACGAGCCCGTGCTGGCACCCATGTTTTCCCACAGCTTCTGATTGATGTCGTCGGACGTGACGGCCACGTCGAGCTTCAGGCCGCTCACACTCTTCGAGGTGTAGGCGATCGTCATGTCAATACCGCTGGGCACCTCCTCGGTGAAGCACCGCGTCTCGCCAGACTTCAGAGAGAAACTAAACCCATCCACTTGTGTGCAGGCTAATGCCAGTGCCACGCACGCCACTAACAACAGCAGGCGGGCCACCGGACCGGCGCCAAGACCACAACGATGCGACATGAGAGAAACTGCTGCGTTCTTGTGAACTCAGTTCAAGCAACGCGAGCGTTCACTGCCTCGTTCAAAACTGTGGACGATGGGGTCGAAAGTAGTGAAGGGGGAGGTTCGCCAGTAAAGTGCACACAGCAGGAACGAAAAGAAGGCTGGTTCTGGATTACCGCTAGGTTGAGTGGAGAAGCAAAAGAAAAAAGATTGGTAGAGCAAGTCGAAAGGCGGCGATTGGAAATTAGAGTCATTAGGCGGGGGTCATCGCAGACGTTTCGAGGGAAAAAGGAAAAGCAATACCATCGGAATCGCGGCTAGCGGTGCGTGTGAGGAGGCACCTTTAAGTTCGCTCATCGATGTTTCCGTGCGATGCTGTGCTTCCTGTGGAACTAGTTGTTGCGGCTACGGCAACTACGACCCCACCTGGCAAGTGGGGCAAGCAGAAAAAAGAAGAAGCCGTCTCTCCACGTGCGGATTTCACCTTTTCGTTTCAGCACTCACGCAACGGTCGCGGAGGTCTGGAGAGTGACGTGCAAGTACAACACAGCAAGAAAGACAAAAAAAAAGAAAGAGCGAAAAGCTGAGGCCTACAACGCCTGTGTCGCGTGTCATGGCAAGGGCACAGGTTGTCAGCAGTGCCGACGCTACAGTAGGCAGTGGTCTGGAGACAATAATGATGGATGCGCATCAGCACGTCAGCCAACGGAAGGAGACTGAAAAAAAAAATGAGCATGCATAGCACGAGGGTGCGTGGACAAACTACATCGGAGAGTGTGACTCTACAGGATAGTCGTCGAGCCCTTCCACGCCAGCGGTGCCCTCTCCTGGACGCTGTTCGTCATTCAGCGAGTCCATCTCCATCGCGTTGTCGTCGCCGTCAACTCGGTTCGTCGCCTGGTCCGTTAGTGCTGCCGTCGACGCGCGCATTTCCGCATCGGCCATGCTCAGCCACTGGAGTTGCTTATTCAGTGAGCGCAGCTCCTTGAAAGGCTGCCACACGTCCGTGCGCGGCTGTCCCGACTGGCAGCACACGCCTCGTCCGTACACATCCACCGTTTTCTTGAGTGGACGATGGATGAGCACGTAGATCAACACCAAATACAAGATGAACATGACCGGAGTGAGCACGGAGACGTAGATCGTGCGGGTCTTTTTCGATCGCATGTAGCCCGCTGGTACAATCACAATGATGAACAGGGCAACGGAGACGAGTCCCACACAAATCCACGAAGGAAGAGCCCTCGGCATCGTCGACGATGGGCACGCGAACGCACGAGGCGAACTGTCTGCGTTGGTTTGCAAGAGCTGACGCGCTATCACGGCACGCCTGATGGAAGAGCAAACGCGTAGAGGGGGGAGAAAGAGAGAGAAAAATAGGGGAAGCGAGGTGATGGTGATGTCGGAGGGTTGACGGGAAGCTGACGAAGTCATTGGGGTCCGCCGTTGGTGCACAGGCCTGGAAAGGAGGAGTGGCGGCTGCCACACGCGCCGCATCCAACACGAGACGAGTGCACTCTCATTGGAGCAGCGCGCTCATCGCACAGCTAAATACCGCGCACACACGCTGGTTATGCCAGAGGCACGACACAACTCATTTTGCGCCTTCGTGCGTGGAGTTGAGTCAACGGGAGCTCGAAGCTTCCCTTTGCCAACTTGGAGTCATTTGATGTGGTTCATAGACAGTTGCACATAATGGCTGTCTCTGAATGAATTAACAAATCGAAAACAGGAAAGGAATAAAGGGGGACACCCCTCATGTCGTCGCATCCGTGCTTGTGGTTCTGCGCGAGTGCACGATTGACCCATTGGGCCGTGAGCGCATTACAGTAACCAGGTGTTTGTCACGTTTGTCTTTGTCACTTCGTATGCTCGTGTTCATGTGGGTGTGTGTCAGTGGCGGAGACGCGAAAAGTATTTCATCCTAATCCGGGTTGTGACCAAGACGAAAAACGGGGAATAGTCGCAGAGCTGTCGCTTCTGCGGGTATTCGTCCGCTGGTTCGGCACGCGATACGGTGGCTTCCATCATCAGGAGTGCACTTCCAGGCGTGCACAGAAGAAAAAGAAAAGAGAAGAAAAAAAGGAGAGCACGCCGCGTCATAGAGATGATTTGTTCGTGTTTACATGAATGAGCGAATGCACACGAGCTGGTGCGTGCACGGCGGTGTGCGTCTTCGTTCCACATGAGGTGCATCGTGGCTTCTATCACTTCATCGTTTTCCCGTTTTGCTTCCGAGCGAGTCTCTTACTTTTTTTTTGCGTGTTTTGTTTGCTTCTTTGGTAGGCACCCGCTCTCGAATAGAGGCGTGAGCTGGCAAAGAAAGGAGAAAGTCCGAGAGGTGCTGTGTGGCTCCCCGCCCTCTCGTGTGCGTGCCTCAAGACGCACATTGTTCACACGATGCGGTGGGCCAGTAAGTGTGCGTTCGTGTAGGCATCTTGTGACGGTGTGCACCGGAGTTTCTCACGGCAGCGCGAGTGCTTACTTCTTGTGGCTCAAGAAATCCGCAGCGACCATGAAGCCACGGTCGTTGGTTGGGTGCCCTGGACCGCACGGCAGCGTACCGGCGAAGAAGTGTCGGTACACCTCCAGTGCCTCCTTGCCAGTGGAGACAACCCACGGCACAGTCGAGATCCACTCTGAGCCCTTGATGGTGCCACTGCTGAGGTTGACGCGGTAGCGACCCGAAATCTTCGCACCCCAGTGTTCAGGTGTGCCAAAGAGAAGGACAGGGTACGCCGGTGTGGTACCCACCTTCCGTCGCACCTCCTCAAGAGCGTACTCAAAGTCGGTGCCAATGCCGCCTGTCAGAAAGATGGGAAGGTCAAGGTTGAAGTCAGACTGACGCTCCACAAGCTTGTCGGCGCGGTAGGTGAAGTAGGCCTCGCAGTACGGGTTCTGCTTCTGTTCGTTGATCGTCGCACCTGGTTTGGAAGAAACGCTACCGAAGTCCACGATGAGGCCGCAGCTCAGAATGCCAAGAGAGCGGGCGACGCGGTTGCCGACCTCCATCGCGCCCGGACCACCGCCGGTCACCAACGCGAGCGGCTTGTCGGGGTTGAGCAGCGGGTGGGTGCATGTCTTCTGCATGTGCACCACGCCGTTGAGAAGCTGCATGAGTTCGGCCTCGAAGTCGCCGGCCACCAGGTTGGAGCCGTAGACACCGAAAAACGTGGCGTTCAGGTACTCGTGACGACGCTCGAGCGGTACGAACAGGCCCGCATCACGCCCAGGACGGCGGATGTACTGGAAGACCTCGCCTTTACTCTCATCGACCTGGAAGACAGAGATACCGAAGGTGCTCAGATCACCCAGCAGCGCGGCGTCCTCTTGGCTGAAAAACTGCCCGTACTTCTTTGAGGCGCGGCAAAAGTAAATGGCGCGCAGCTTTTTCCCCACAGCACGCGAGAGAATAAGAGACTTGAGGCACGGTGAGGGGAAGTAGCGGGTCACAAGCACGCCGTCACTGGTGATGTCGTCCATCGCAATCGCGGAGAGGATGCCGTACTCGCATTGCTGGTAGGTATAGCGCGTGACGAGCCGCTTCTGCTCTTCGGCGTTGTCGACACCGACGTACTGCACCTTCTTGGGGTCAGAAATCACCCAGTCGTCTTCACTCATCTCTGTGAACTGGCCACCCTTACACAGGTACGCGCAGCAGTTCACGTCCCCTTTCGGCGCGGTCTTGAATACGCGCATCAAGTCGGCCGGGTTGCTGCAACGCTCAGCGAGTGTCTTGCGCAGCTCAAACGGCACCTGCTCGCGGTACGATTCGAGTGTGTAGAACTCCACCGGGACGTGCGTCAGTTCTTCTGTGGACTCACCGTAGAAGACAAAGGTGCGGTCATGCAGAGCCGAACGTGATGGGCCCTCCTCCGGCTCAATCACGCGCGAGCTCATGGAATGCAAGCCGGGAGGCAGCAGTTCGTCCACGACACGCCCAAAGAGTGTTCGGAAGTGCATTGCGTAGCTGCGCACCATGAGAGTGCCGCGCGGCGTGCCTACACGGGTATTGCCCTCATGAAACTCTTGGTGGAGACGAATCAGATCCTTGTACGGTGCCCCCTTGACGAGTGCACTGCCGATCGTCGGCAGCAGGCCGTGAATCTCGCCAGTGTAAGTGAAGACGCCAGGCAGAACGGGCAGCATCGCGATGACACGTCCGTCCACAATCTTGAGCTCCCAGTTCCCCTGATCAGCCTTACCGTAGGAAGCGAGGGGTTGGCCACGCTGGTTGACTGCCGCGGCGAGACGCTCGACGTAGTCTAGAGTCTTCACGAGGCGGTTGTCCTCAACGGCAAAGAGCTTTCCGACACAGGCGCCAGTGGTGATGTAGTCCAACATCAGCACCGCCAGTGGTGCCAATGCGACAAGCGTGCAGTTAATAGTTGCGTGGCGTGCAGTTTTGTCAATTTGGATATCGACGTCCTCGACGTTGACGCCGAGCTGAGTGATAGAGGAGCGTAGGACGAACTCGGTCTCTACACCGTCACGCAGGCCACGGAACTTGGGGTGCAGGTTCTCGATGATGGCCGTCATGCGCGCCTTGTCACGGCTGCTGCGGATGTAGCTGACGATTTGTGCATCCTTGGATGCCAGATCGTAGGGATTGGGGTGACGGCCACGGGACAGCGCGTAGCTTTCCGTGTTCTGATGCCGCAACACAGAATCGGGGTACCAACGGCACGACTCTGTTGACATTTTTTCTCAGCCGCACAGTAGGAGCGAGGAGTAATGTCACAGGGTTCGCCTCTGAGTGTGTGAGAGAGAGCGAGTGCGGCTGTCGGCTTATTCGTGTACAGACTCCCACACTTCACAGGGGTGATTGGAGGGTCGTTAACGAAAGCTGGTTGTTTGTAATGCGTTCAACCGAGGCGGCACTAGGGAGAGAGAAACGGGTGTGTATGCTTGCGGGAATGCCAACAAAGCACGGCCGTGAGAAGCAGTTCAGGCAGAAGTGGGAGAGCAGAGAATGTGTGTGTGCGTTGTAAGAATTTTGGGTAGCGCAAAAGGGATGCGTGGACGCGAGCAAGTGGTAGGGTGTACGGGGCGCCACGCCTTGCCGGTGAAAACGCACAGCACATCTGGCGCAGCGTGCCACTCAAATGAGCCAGCCTGTTCAGGTCAGCTCATCCGCCAAATTGGCGCGAATGCAGGTACTCACGAGTCCGCAAAAAAAAAAAAGTGGGTGTCCAGGGTCAGGTTATGTGAATCGACGTTGTCCTGTGTTGCGCAGTGTGCAGTTCGCTCGTGTGGGTGTGAGCGTGTGCGACCACACCGCTGTCGTGGGAATCATTACCAGCGTGTCCGTTGATGGTGTGTGTGTTTTCGATGCGTTTCTCATCAGTTTGCTCATCGGTCGTTTGAGGGCAACCGTACCAATTAGTTAAACGTCAATAGTGGACTTTATTACACAAAAGAAAAAGTCACGGTGTGCGGGGAATGGGAAAGAGAGACAGGAAAGTACTCGATTCACTTTTGTGTTTGCCTTCTCCGCTGAGCCCATGTTATTCGTCTCTCCTTCGCAGGTATCCTCCCCATGCACCGTAGAGTCACGTTATGCTGCTCACCGCCGGCTGCGTGCGTTTTTTCCGGGGCGTTTCTTCGCGCCACCAGGACGGACGTTCCTGGCACGCGGTGTGCGCTCTGTACGCCCGCGCTTCGCTGGTCCGCGGCCATCATCCTCATCCTCGTTCAGCAAGTCGCGCAGTGCACCGTTACCCTTTCTCTTCTTCTTCCAGTCGTCGAGGCGGTCCTGCATGTCACGCTTGTACTTGGCGCGTTGCCTCATGACCTCAGCCTGAACCTCCTTGCCGTACTTCTTCTGGTCCTTCATGGCACGGCGGTGGGCGTGTGCCTCCACGCGTGCCTTTGACGCCTCGATCGCCTGGCGCACATCATTCATGTGCACGTCACTCTTGAACATCTCCGCGTAGTAGTCAGCCGGACGCTTCCAAGGCACCCCCGCAGCTTCCAGCATGGAGAGGCCGAGCTTGACAGACTGCAGCGTCTGTTGAATGAACGCTTCCTCACGCTTGGGATCGTCATCAGCGTGAAGGTCGGCGGGGAGAGAGCGTGTGGAGGTCAGGGCCATGCGCTCCACCCACTGGGCCGGTTCGCTAATCTCGAGGCTTGCGGCACCCGTCGGCTGAGCCACAGCCGCGTTGCTCTTTTCCGGTGCGGCAGCCGCGGGCGTTTCCTCCCCTTCGCTCGCTTCTTCGTCGCCGTCCTGCTGATCTTCGTCAGAACTGTGCAGTTCATCATCGCCAATGAAGGACTCCTCATCTTCTTCTCCTTCTTCGAGATCGGAGTCCACACCGTCCTCGGCTTTCTTGCTCAGGTATTCCTTCCGTGCCGCCTCCCGGGCCTTCTGCTTCTTCGAGGCCAACGTGAACACAGGCATTTGCTTCTGCTTTTCTTCCTCCCTGCTGCGAGTGCAAAGACAAGAAGAGTTGTTGCTTTGTGATATGCGATAGTTGAGCGGTGAATAATGTGTTTGTAGCAGCGGAAAGAACCAGAAAGAACGTGAGGGGTGTGGATGAGATTTGACCGTGAATCGGTAAAGGCAATGGGTAGTGGCAGAACGCGTTTTGTCACACGGCATCCCCGGGTTGCGGCAGTCCTCCAACGCCATGCCCACGAGCGGTGTGTGTGCGGGTGCGATTGGGAGGCCGCATGTTTCCTAAAGTGTGGGGATGTTCATGCACGCACGGCAAACAGAGAAAAGCGTACACGTCCCGTCGGTCGTGTGTCCTCCGTAGTGAGGTCGTTTACGTCGGCAGTGAGTAACGCTTGCACCCGGTGGGGGGGGGGGGTCTTTGGGTGTGGTCTTGACTGCTTCACTCTCAGCTGGCAAAAAAAAAAAAGAGAACGCATCACAGTACAAAAGGAAACGACAGAAAAGACAACAGGCACGCAATCACGGCCAGAAGGAAGACGAGCCACGCCATGAAACGGGGCATCCAGAGGTCGCGCATTTTTTTTTTTTGCGCTGCTTGACGTGTGTACCGGCGACATACGTCGTGTCTGTTGGAAGAAGCAAAGAGACGAGTGCATTCTTGACCTCGTCTGTCAGAGGGTGGGTGTTTTACATCGTTTGTGTCAGCAGGCACGGAGAATCAGGACGCGGTGAGTCGGTGGTCAGTTCCGACCAAGAGCAAAACGGCTGTTGTGTAGCCTCAGGGATTCCGTGAAAGTGCGACGGAGGCCGGTGAGCGGAGTGCACGAAAAAGGTGACTGCATTGAAGGAAGGCCACGTAAACGGCACACGCGTGACGCTACTCTGCGATCGAGTCCCGTTTACATGCGCGTTGAGGCGCCGCCGAGTCCTGAGGCGCCGTTCTCTTGCAAATACGTTTCGTAGGTGCCGATGATGTCCTCGTTGCGCTCCGTCATTTGCAGCAGCAGGAGCTTGAGGTCTTCGATGGTCTTGTCCTTCTCCGACAGCAAGTCATGGATCTTCTGCTGGAGTTCCTTGATGTCTTCTGGGTTGATGTTTGCGCGCTTCAAAAGCTCCGTAAGTTTGGCGTCTCGCCCCTCCAACTGGTTTTGCACGAGCTCAATCTTCTTCTCCACCAGTACACGACGAAACGCAGACTTGCGCTGAATGTCCTGCAACATGGCCTTGAACTTCTTGAGAATGATATCACGGTCCTCGACAAGTTTGGCGTAGCGCTGGCTGAGTACCTCGTGTTCCCATGAAAGTGTTTGGTACTCCTGTTCTGCCTCACGCACTTCTCCTTTGAGCTGCAGAAGCCGCTCCTTGTCGGCAGCATAGGTGGCTACCTCTGACTCCAGCTCCTTCTTCTGTCTCTGCAGCTTTGCGAGCGGCTCAGTCAGCTTCTTGTTTCGTCTAGCGACCTCGTACATGGCCTTTTCGTTGTGTGCCTCTGTGCGTTTGCGGGCATACACTTCGTCTTTGAGAGTACGAATAGACTCCAGGTTGTTCGAGGTGATCTCGCTATAGTAATCTTTCAGCTCCTTGTACGTGCGCTCATGCACTTGCCTAAGTTCTTCGACATGCTGCTCCTTGCGCTTCTCGATCTGCCGGATCTCCTCTTGTCTCTCGTTGTCCATTTCCTCACGAACCGTCTTCATGAGGTGCTCATACTTGAGGTGGATCTCCTTCACCTCTCGCTCAAACTTGGCCTGCTGCTCGGCAATCGCCTTGTCTTGCTGCTCGATCAACGCGCGTTGCTGTTCGCGCTGCTTTATCTCCAGATCGCGGTCCTGGAGCTTGACGTCACGGACATCGCGCCGAGCGTTGAGCTCGAGTGCCCGGTACTGATCTTCCTTCTCCATCAACGTGCGCTCCCCTTCTTCGGTGAGCTGGGCCAGCTGCATTTGGTTTTCGTACAGCAAATGGCGAATCTTTTGCTTAAAGACCTTCTTCTCAACCTCCTGGCGGTCAGCCAGTTCGGCCTTCTCTTGGGCTTTCTGTCGGAGTCGCTCCTTCACCTCTTCGAGCTCGTTTTTAGTAATGTCCCAGAAGGAAATAATCCGATCGCGCTCGAGTTGAAAGTAGTTTCGCATAGCCTTTGTCTTCTGCAGGGCGTCGGTCGCCATCCAAATATCACGGCCATCAACAACCTCCTGCGGCACAACCTCGGCGGCGTCGGCGATGGACTTTTTCGCTCCCTTCGTTGCTGCAGCAGTGGACCCCTTCTTGGCTGAGCTGGACGACCGTTTGGCCGCCGTTGCCGCGGCTGCAGCCGTCTTCTTCGTTTTGGGAGGCATGTGACCTAGCCCTGCACGTCTGCGTGCGTGAACCTAGGCGTCAGTGTGTGGTCACGGGTTTCTACAAGTCCCTCTATTCTTTTTGAGTGGATGGTTTTGTAGCCGACGGCAATGGGTGAGCAGTAGGCGAGAGGGCAAGAAGGAGGAAGTGAAGTGTGAAAGCAAGTGTGGAGTTCGCGGCGACGCCACAGCTGGTGTCGCGGCCCATTTTTTCCGGCTACCTTCATGAGGCGGCAAGGAAAGGACACGTAAGAAGAATAAAGGACGCATCGTGACAGGTCCTACGTTGATCAGTGTCCACCATAATAACCACGACCAGAGGGGTTCATACAAGGATAGCCGAGACTGCTTCGTGTATGCAGCGCACGCAGATTCACTTCGGTTAACTGTGGGTTGCTGGTGATGCTGCTTGACGTTGCTGCGATGACCACAACGAAAAAATTACTGGTGTTGTTACTCGAAAGTGGGGGTAGTGGTTGGGGGCAGCAGAAAGACAGGGAGAGAGCAGAGCGCTCACGCCTACTCTGCCCTGTCCGCTTTGGCTTCAGAGGTGGAGATACCCAGTGGAGGACGACGGCTCGGTGTGGTGCTCAGCAACTCGTCCCAGGACGCACCTTCAAGGATGTACCCTTGAAAGTGTCGGTCCGTGTATTTTTCTTGGTTCTGGAGGTAGCGGCGCTGTACTCCGATGTACTGGTTAATGTAGTACAGCAGGAGATCGTCCACTTCCCCGTGGTACCACTCTGCATCGGTCGCTTGGCTACGCACCTGTGTTTTTTCGGGCACAGTTGTGCTGCTACTGTCCGGTACGGACTCACTCACAGCAGTGCTCTCGGCTGTGTGGGCTGTTACAGCTTTGTGTCGATTGCACTGTGCGATGTACTCGCGCAAGAAGTAGTAAATGGCTTCCACCGTCGCGAGGTAGGAAGGGTCGTTGTTTTGGAAGCGCCAGAACAGCGAAACTTGCGACTTGATGCGGACGTGCTTAAACTTGCTGACGCGAGGATCACGCGCGATGCCCTTGCTTTGCTGCCACGTGCTGTCGACAAAGACGACGTTCTCGTACGTTTCTAGGTGGTCGACTTCGTCCAGTTCCACGCTCTGCGCACTTGGGTACAGCACCAGTGTCGTCTCTGGCTTCAGATGCTCCGGCACCGTTGGGTACTCAACAATGTGAAGATCAGGTGAAATAGTGGAAGCCGCAAGGCTTGTGCTCTTGCCACGAATCTCGTTCGGGTGGAGCACCACATATACGTTCAACGGCAAAGGGAGTGGTGCAGGGTGCAATTCAGGGTGCACGACGGTGAGGCAGTCGTAGCAATAAAATAGCCGCCGCTTGTGGCACTTGGGGCATTCGTGCCGTTCGTGTTCGTCCTGTAGCTTTCGCAAAGATACAGAAAACTTCAACGAACGGATGAAGTCCTGCACTTTTGACAGTCGCTCGTCGTTGGACTCCTCGTAGCCACGCTCGCGCTTCATAGTGATGCAGTGGATGCGACCTGATCACACACAGCCACGCTTGGAGAAGAGGGGGGTGTTGGCAACTGAGCAACGGAGATAATGTGAGGCACGAGACGATTCTGAGATATGACAGGTTGGGAGATTATGTGACACCGGTGAGCGTGGTTCCTCTTGTAAGGAGAGGGCGTAGCGATGCCGATGGATGTGAACTGGTTGTAGTGAGTGCGCAGGCACGCCTTCGCGTTTGCGCACAGTGTTGTTTAGCTGCACAAAAGAGTTTCACTTCCCTCTGTGCCTCGCCCTATCGCGGTCTCAGCGCGCATCGGTCCTGTGGTTGACAACAGTCCGTTTTTGAACGTGATAAGCGGTGGTGCTTGTGTGGCACGTTTGTCTTTTTTTTTTTCTTAATGCGCGAACGCTGATGTTCTACTTGTGTGGAGAACGTCTATGGAAAGGTATTCTATCTCCTCGCAAACAACTATAGTTAGCCTCTTGTTACTCGAGGCTATTGAGCGTGCATTCGCCGTCAGCTGGTGTATACCACAGAAAAGTGGTGCTAACTGTGAAGGAGCCTGGGTTAATGACATGCACGCCCTTGTACGTGCACTCCCACTGTTCCGTTGAGTCGCATAGCAACAGTGTGTGCGGCAAAACAGGCATCTGCAGCGCTTTGTCCTGCTTCCACGCGATCTGCGCTCGCACGTCGGGCCGCAGGTGGGCCTCATCGACAACGGTCTTGGCCACGCGCACAAAGAGAGCAGAAGGAGCGTCAGACGCTTCCGCTTTCGATGCTCCGATGGCGAGGTATGCCTCACTTTCCTGCATTTGACGCAAGAAATCCTGTCTTGAAAGGATTATTTCGCGCGTGCAAAACCGAAGGCGGCATGGGTTCGGTGCCAACGTGACCTTCTTGAGGCGAGCCTGAAGGCCACGCATAAAGCGAGAAGCGAGTGGTGGCTGTGGTAGAAGGCCTTGCAGAAGCGTCAAATCCTGAGGTCCCGGTACGAGGATGAAGTGTGACTGACTAGCAACTGTCGGTGCGTTCGAAAAAACGCATTGCGCGAGCGCATCGAACAGTGTCCTCATGAGCTCCGATCCTTCAAAACTATTCTGCAAGTGCGACGCATCGCCGTAGTTGAGCGGTGAAGAAGAGAAGTCGCCGACGAGAACAATAGTGGTTTCAGCCAGCTCTGCCTCACTGCGCTCCTGCATCTTTTGAAAGAAGATGCGGAGATGCGCCATCGTTTCAGGCTTGTCGAGGTGCACGTGCGCCATGACGATCATTACCGACCGTCCTGCGTTCGCCTCCACAGCGCGTGCCGCGGTCACGTCTAGTGGGGCGAGACCAAACAAATCATATGTGAGGCCAACTTCGCGAATGGTGGTCTCGCGGCGCTCCGCTGGTGGTGGTTCAATGCGTTGCGCTGTGAGGGACAGTCCGTCCCACGTCCCGGTCACCACCACGAGAAAGCCGTTGCCGATGAAGCAATGAGGCGCCACCTGCGTGGAAGCAGTGACGGTCACCTTGGTTGTGCCGCGGAGGTCTTCCAGAATAAGTGTGTCCTGTTGGCGCACGAGAAGGCCAAGGACGCCGATGACAACGTGCGCCGCGATACCCTCCAACGAAGTGGTTGGGACCAGCGGGATGAGATTCTCTCCGACCAGGTGATGTTTCAGGTCTTTCTGATACACCCCGCTGTGCAGAGCACGACGCCGTGCGTGCAGGTAACGCTGTGAGACCGCTTGCAGGCGGTCTTGAGGGCGGTTGCTCACGTCGACCCGGAGCTCGTCGGAAATGTCATCCACCAGCACTGCAGGGACAGCCTCTAAAGGCACAACCTGCACAGCCGGGCCGTTATCTTTGCCCACAGCACCTTTGATCTTATTCACCTGGATGCCGATCGCCGAGTTCACCTTCGGGACGTCGACGAAGCGATCGGTTGTGCACAGTTTCTGAAGGAGTGAGAATAGATCCTTGAGAAGTTCTCTCCGCTGTTCGTCATCTGCGTTCGTCTCTCCCACGAATTGAGAGAGTCTTCTCAAAGCCAAGGGATGGAACTTATATTGGTATGCCCTAGCCAGAGACTGGATCTGACCGAGGCTATCTGACATCCGCACAGACCTACAGGGGACAGCACACTCTTTTGTTTTTCCTTATATGGCGCGGTTTGTCTCGCTTCAGTGTTTTTCCGTGGCGGTTAGGTTGTCCGTAACTCCAGAGCATGGGAAGAAGAAGAGGCGCATGAAGAAGGAAGGGAGTGAAAGTGTTGAATTGCACAGCGTGAAGCACGATGTGCCGGTGTGCAGCCAATTGACCGAAACTATGATCAGGGATGAGGTAGATCCCTGCGGAGTGACTGCCGTCAGGGAGAAAAAAAGCGCGACAGGGCAATTCGCATCGCGTGGAAATGGAGGGAAACTAATTGACAGCAACAAGAAGAAATGAGAGCACCGGAAACAAAAAAAAAAAGCTGCAATGCACTCACCTATGCGCTGGTGTATAGTTACTGAGCAGCAGTAGATAATGATGGTGGTACATGTGTTTAAAGTGGAACACTATTCGGCCTCGGCCATTCAGCCCTTTACATGTCGGATTTCTTTCTGCCCGCTCTCTTCCCCCTGGTGTTCACCGATGGTGTCCGGTGCTCCAATCCGAGACGCTCGACCTCTTGCAAAAGGAGGGCGTCGGTGTCGGCAGGAGTGGCCGGATTAAAGGAAAGTGGCGCAACGTCATCACGCCACTTCGGAGGAATGTGCGGAAGGGCCCCAAAGGGCTCCCTAAAGTATTGTGTGCAGGCCTCGACGACTTGCTTGGTGAAAAGCCCGCCAAAGTTAGGGTTTGTGCTGGACATGAACATCCCTGCAAAATCCGTGAAAGAAACAACGGTGAAACGGCTATCAGACAAGTACGCGCTGAGCGCAGTGAGCTGCGGACGAGTTAAGGAAGTGGTGAGAGGTACCTTTCCGCTTTTGTTTGGCTTCGCGAGAAGCGAACTGAGTGCCGTCAGACGCAAAACCTCCTCGTCGGCCGTGTCACCGGATTGGTCACATCGGCTCAGAGGCAACGCACTGAAACAATGCCGCAGCACGCGGTGACATATCGCACCATCACCCATTCCAACATCAATTGTCTTGGCGAAGTGCAACGCGTTTAGCAGCGGTTCTCGCCATGCCGTGTCCACACTCTGTGCGCACGACCCAATGAAAAGGTCCCAAACGCGACGCTGGTAGGGAGGAGAAGTGATGCCTGTGTTCGTCAAGAAGTCACAGAACTGACTTCGCGTCACGCAGAAATCATTGTGTGGGGAGGCAAACACCCTCAGTTGCTTCCACAAGCCATGAGTCGGTATGAGAGCCCATGAGCTCTCGAGGGTCACTTGCTTCACGACCCGAGGTTCGTGGCTAGCCAATCGGCGCTCTTCGTACGGAAGAGTCCATGTGGGTGCGTCACACGCCTGCGCCGCACGGAGAAACGTGTGGAAGTCGCCTCGCCACTCCTCAACCGTCGAGTTCATCTTTTCCGTTGCCGCTGACCAAATGCGGGTGGTGCCTGTGACGGATTGTCTGATTCGTTACAGGTCGTCGGAAATAATTCAATATCCGCAGAAAGAGAACAAGAAGGAGGACAATTAAATGGTCAGCAGGATGGGTGACGTGACTCACCCCACTCGCCTCTCTTCACAGTGTGAATAAGAGCGGTGGTACCCGTTCAGTGGCGCCAGTCGCCGCACCACACAGTAGTGGTGGCTCCAGACGACCACAGATACGCGGGTGTGTAACATGGAAAGCGGTGGCGCGTAGGTGAATGAGGCAAGAGCCGCTGAGCCGTTCATGTTTTCTTTGTGAGTGAGTTCGGTCGCATCAAAGACCTCAGACAACAACGACTGGCACACAGAGCAAAAGATCAAAAACGGGGGTCACTCAATTTTTGAGTGCTACCCCGTTGCGCGCCGCAGGTACGCTCAGAGGTTAGCGCGCTTCACAAGTTTGTGAAGTTTCTCCATCTCAGTGATCTGCTTCTTGTTCTCCGCTTGAAGCTGGTCGTTCTGCTGACGAAGACGCGTGAGCTCCTCCACTAAATCTTGGTTTCTTGCGTGGGTCTCGTCTGCGCGGAGGCGTTCGCGAGTCAACTCAAGCTCATAATTAACTAAACTCTGCTTTACCGTGTCTGTGGTCCGGAGCAGCTGTTCAACCTTGTCGTCACGCTTTTGGCGTTTGGAACCTTGCAAGAGATGCTGCCGCATCGCCTCCTGCAGCTCGTTGGCGCGTTCCTGGTTGGCGTCCGCCCGTTGTGTTTCCTCGTGTAAGTTGCGCAGCAGAACGTTATTGAGAAGGTAAGTTCCTTTCGCGTCCTGTTGAATGCTGAAACAGTAGGTACCAAGAACCATAGTGATGCACCACGCGGCGATCACGCTGCCTTTTGCCGCAGGCGCCAGCCACCAACTTTTGAGACGATTGATGGGCGATGAAGCGTCACGCCAAGGTGTGGAATCACCCGGCGCCTGACGGTGCGTGCCCTCATGGAATGTGGCTTGCGCATATCGATGCCCCTCTTGCTGAAGGCTCTGCCTCCAAATGCGGCACGCTCGGAGCATCACCTTGGGTATAGTAGACAGAAGGAACAGGCCGTCAAAACAGAAGAAAAGGAAGGCGGGAAGGCAGCAGAATAAACAGATATTTGTGAGCAAGAGGTGAGCGCACCAGAAGCAAGAGTCGTCGCTAGCGGACGAGCACCGCCGTGAACAACAGAGGGGAGCAGTGAAACAACAAGAAAAGAAGCGACGTCCTCACCACAATCGTTTAGCTCAATTTTTTTCACTTCTGTTTCAGCGCGGGCCGCTGAGCAGAAGGTGTTATGCATCGCTAGCGTGTCCCACCCACGTCGAGGAGAAGGTGACAACAAAACGTTTCGGTCAGGGCAGGCCTGTGCGGGACGAGCTTAGTACGTGGCTGTGACCGCCGCTGCTGCGTTTGTTTTGTGCGTGCACTTTGTTCCTCTTTTTCTGCGTATGTGCGTGTGCGTGTGCATGTGTGTATGCGTACCTCCGTGTGGTTTCTGGTGATGGGCTTTCAACGATGAGTTCGCATAGTATTCGTTGCAATTGCGAGTGGGTGCGTGAGTGATGCGATCCGTGTACTCAAAAGAGTGCGGCAATCGTGCTAGCGTTGTCCACGGACGCATGATATGAAGAAGACAGCCCCTCAAACACAGGTGACTTGAGCGCCTCACTGGCAGACAACCTACTCGCGGGGTTGAAACGCAGCAAGCCTACAACAAGGTCTATCCAAGCTTGAAGATTCGATACACGGCCTTCGCACTTTTCTTGGATTCTTTTGGGAATGGCTGCTTCGCAGTGGATGCTAAGCAGGAATGTACGAATGCGCGGGGGACACTGTGTCGTTACGTCTTCATCGGAGAGGGTGCCGATTGCCGCTACCAGAGACTGAAGCTGCTGTTTCAGCAGCTGCGGACGACATGTGCCGCTGGCGTCACGCGAGGACACTAAAGAAAAGACCTCTGTGCCACACAAAAGTTCAAATATCAAGCATCCAAGGGCCCAGCAATCGACGCCACCACGATCGATGTTGGAGAGCTGGAGCACGACCTCAGGCGACCGGTAGTTGCGCACGCAGATATAAGAAGCGTCTGTGGTGACAGTGCTGTTGAAAAAGTTGGTGATTTTTATCTGTGGTGGTTCGCCGTCTTGTGACGGCACCACAAGAACATCGTCGGAAGACAGAAACTGGTGGTGAATGTGACTTCTGTGCATCGCCGCGACACCCTCTACCAGCTGATGAGCTAGGTGGCATATAACAACATCTTGATCTGCCTTCCCAGCAACAATAAACTCGTGAAGAGTGCATTGGTCGGGGTAGTGCGGGTACTCGAGACGTACTCTTGCGTTGGGACTCCCAGTCGTACTTTCACCGCGTGTCACCGTGGGGCAAGCAATTGCATCGCAACCGCTTGACGTGAGGAATGTGAGCACATTGATCGCCTTGTCAACGTCTCGTGTCTGGACCTCCCAAATTTCTCGTGACATCACACATGAAAAGTGGTGGAGAGTATAGCAAAGCAACAGTGAAAATTGCACGTGCTGCGGGCAGAGGAGCGTGTGGAGGTAAGAAAGTGAACAGTAAAATAAACAACAGACAGTGAGCACGTAGAAATGACCTTAGAGCGCAGATCGTTTTTTTTTTTCGACTGCACAGCTCCAGCAAACAGTAACGGCAGTGGTCAGCGAACAGAAGCCGTTCACTCTGTGTACGCTCATCAGACTAATGGAAGGACCCAAGTGTCACCACCAACTCGGATGGCCATTGCTGTGCGCATTGCTCACAGTCAGTGGCCAACATGAAAGCGCATGTGATAAAAACTGTTGAAGCCAGTTGGGCCGCATTTACTAGTCTTTTTTTCCTTTCATTTTCATGTGTAGAAGCCAAGTGCGACAAAACGTAATCGGTGCGACTAGCGGCACCTATTGGGGACGAAAAAAAAAGGCGCAACGAGTCGTTACTTCTTTGCGGACTTCTGTAAGGCAGAGAGAAAACCCTCTGTCCCGACTTGACCGTCCTCTTCGGGGATGCCAAACGCCTTGCAAAGCTCCCTGTAAGCAGCGGGTTCTGCAAGCGCAGCATCCATATGCTTCGCGCACTTGAGGATCTGAGGGTTTTGCAGCTGTCCTGTGATGTTTGCGGTATCAGATCCAGGTGGAAGGTGTGCTGAAAGACGGCTCATGTAAAAGTCGGCGTCCGCATTTACAATGTCTGCCAGGCGCGAGGAAGAAAGAATAGCTTCAATGTCGACCTTGCTCTTGCCTCCGGCAGAAATTGATGCGAGCAGCTTCTTAAAGTCGTTCAAGCCAACCTGCGGAGTGCTTTGTTCAGAGGCAGACGGTTCGCTTGTGAAAATTTCTTTCAGCTTCTTCAAGTAGTTGCTGTCGTTGGCCGTGTTTTTTTCCTGGAGCCAGAAGAAAGTTCGCTGCGTAGGTGACTCTTCAAATAACAGCACGCGGCCAGTTGTGCATTTTTCAACAAATTTCACGGTCACGCCCACTTTGGGCAGCAAAAAAGTGGTCTGTGTTTCGGCACCGGCCCACAGCAACAGTGCCTTGGCAGGGTCGCGGGCTGGATACACGGAAAGTGTACCCTTTGGTTCCTGAGGTGTTACCACTCCGTTTTTGTAGTCGGCTCTGCCCGCACGAAACTGGAGCAACGGAGCTGCGTTCTCGTCAAACATGGCGAGCTAGTGGAAAAGGGAAGCAAAGGACTGTCGAAGGCAGCGCTACGAAAGTATGATCTTTGTTCGTGTAGGATTCACAGCAGATATAATGAGAAAGGTAGAAAGGAAAGTTATTCGTAGGAAGGAACATGAGCGCGCACACGAAACACGAGAACGTATCCCGCAGCGCACACTCCCCGCCAGTAAAGCTTTGTTTTTCAGCGGCAAGGAACTCATGTAGTGATACTAGGTCGTATTAGCAGTGGTCGTGCACGTCCACGCTCCTTTGATGCACAGTTGCGTCGCGAACGACGATCTGCACTTAAAAAGGAGTAACACGAGGAACAGCTGAGACGCAGAACGCGGGCAAAGTGTTCGCCTGCCGCGATGTGGTTTTCAAGCGATGGGCGAGTGTTGTTGAGCACTAAATAGTACGCATGAACATTCATACTACTCCTACTTCTAAGAGAAAAAAACAAAGAGAACAAGCAATTCCACTCATCACACTTACTTCGACGTGGCTGTGCCGACCAAGGCAATGGTATAAAAAACGAGGTGTACAGTGAGAGCAACCAGAAGCTCACCTCGCTCACTCCGACGGATGTCTTTTTAATACGAAGCCTGTTTCACATAGCCAAGCTTGAGCTCGAACGGCAACCAATCGAGCGGTGTCGGATCACGGTACGTAGCAGGACCCATTGGTGTGGCAATTGCGAGAGAGCGAAGTGTTGCCCAGCCAGGAATCGGTGTCAAGCAACGGTCCTTGACGTCCTCGTACGAGATGTGTTCTGTCATGATGATCATATCGCGGTACTGTTGATACGTCGCAACAACGCCTAACGCAACCGTCAGGAAAGCTATAGACGCACTAAGACTCAGCATGGGGTAAACACGCGCACCGAGAAGGAAGCCCCACTTTTCGCCTGATCCAGCGGCCGTTGATACCATGCCATATTCTGTCTTCACGTTACCTAATTGAAGCCGCGTCGCTTTTGAAAGCATTGGTGCGCGACAAAGTCTAGTTGGGAGCATTGTCCTACCTCCACGTACAGGCCAACGCAGACCACGCTAATCAAGTCGTTGCTAGAGGCAGAAGTCAAACTACCACTAAGGGATTGCAGTTCGTCCGTTGTAAGCTGGCTCAAACGTGCGCAGCTTTTCAAGAAGAGCAAAAAAGGAGAGAGAGAGATGCAGCAAAGTTAAGGTGTGTAGCGAGAGAGCGATGTGTCAGTGGAAAAGGTGTGGATAGTTGATGAAGAGGAAAAGGTGCCGTGTGGCAAAGGCGGTACCTGCCGCAACTGCTCAAAGTGTCCCTCAACACAACGTTCGACGAGAGGAGTAAGCTGTCCGACGCACCGCCCATATGTGCGAACGGCCGCGGCGGGCGGCGGGTGTGCTGCCGGCCTGCGCTGCGGTTCCGGGCATCGGGGAAGGGGGTGGGGGTTGCCCGGCGGGGCCGGCTCCGGTTCGGCCTCGCGTGGGTGGCTCGGTGGTGCGCGTCGCCCTGCCGCCGGCCGCGGGCCCGCGCGGCAGAGCAGCAAACTACACCACTGAGAGAACGGTGCCAGCACCTTCTCACCCGCACCGCAACGGGGCTTTGGACGCGTTCGCGTGGCTCGGGCGCCTGTTGTGGGGGCCGCTGTGGCGCCAGGGCCGCGCCAGGCATCCCCAAACCTGCGCCGCGGCCGAGGCCGACAACCCCCCCCCCTCCTCTTCCACAACCCCTGCGCCCAACGACGACCACCTGCCTATCACGACCCCCCCCCCTCCCCATCACCACCACTCGCAAACCATAGTCGCTCTCCTTTTTTGTTTTGTGTGCTTGTCGTGTGTCTCGTCGTTGTTGTCATGCAACACGCGTTCGTGCGCGCGGCGCTACTCGCTGTGTTGTTTTCGTTGTTGTGCTCCCCGCTGGGCGCCGGCGCGCTGCGCGTGGCTGTGGTTCCCGGCGTCTCCTACAGTCATTTCTCCCCAGCCGCAAAGTTGGTGGAGAAGCTGCAGCAAAGAGGTCACCAGTGTCTGGTTTTTGTGCCGTCCTTTGCGCACCGTCAATGTCGAAGTTACTTTCGAAACCCACAAGTGTGTGTGGCGTTGTGGGACGACAACCAAGAATTACCAGGTGCCGAGACAGCGGAGATTGGGGGTGACGAAGTGTTTCGGTTGAATATCTCCGCTGCTGCTTCGTACAACCGTTTCCTGGTCACCGCCCTTTCTGGCACGGCCCGGTTGCGGGTGTTTGAGCCTGATGTGTTTGTGGCTGATTTCAGTGCGTTCGGCACGGATGCGGTGGCGGAGGCGTTCGAAAAACCGACAGTATTCATGTGGTGGCATCAGTTTCTCTCACCGACGGATTTGTCGCCTTCTGTCCCACAACTCGGAAGTGGGGGACCGCGCAGCATGTCATTTCGACGCAAAGTTGACAACTGGGCTGGAAAGGTCAGGCACAACTTCTGGCTCAATGGCAAAGCTCGACGTACTCTGCTTGACGGTGTCTGGCAGCCTGCGGGGGTGCGAGCGCCACCCTTGACTAGCCTTGTAGAGAGCCGCCACATTATTACGCCGGGACTCCTCGGCGTGGACTTGGCAGTACCAACATGTCCCAACGTTCACCGAGTCGGCTTCCTTCACTCCGAAAGTGACCTTCGGGTAACCAATCCGCCGTCGGCGTGGCAGAGGTGGATCAATGGGTGCTTGTACGGCCTGTTGTACGTGAACCTCCCAGAGAATCCGGTCATGGAAGCGCTTCCGTTTGCTCTCGCTGATATTGTTGAGAGGTACGGCGCATGTGTCGTGTGGAAATCAGATGCAGCCCCGAATAAAGAGTTGCCCCCAGAACTATCGTCAACAAGGGTTCGAGTTGTTGAACACATACCTTTCTCTCAGCGAGTCCTTCTTATGCACCCAGCCACGAAGTTGCTGATAACCCGGTGCAGCCAGTCAACTGTGCAAGAGACGATCGACTCAGAGACAGCTGTCCTGTGCGTTTCGGACGGCGACCGGAACAGCGACCTGTTGCAGCGCGTTGAGGAAGGCCTTGTTGGGGATGTCGTGGATATCAAAGTCAGACAAGAGGAACTGACTGACTCCGTGCTCTACCTGTTTAATAACTCGCTCGTATTCGAGGCCATTCGTCGTGTGAAGCGTATGGGGTATCTTCTGGGGGGTGCGCAGAACGCAGCTGAAGTCGTGGAAGTGGCTGCGGAACTCGGTAGAGAGGACAGGAGTTTTGTGTGCACCGAGCGGAGTTTCACGGTCTTTGCACTCGTAGGAGTGCTTTTATTGAGCTTCACCCTCACACTGACTTTTCTCCTCGTTGCTTGTCGCCTCAGGTGTTCGTGGAAATCAAAGGAAAAACTTGATTAGCTCCTTCACTTTGACTGCTCTGTTTTTCCTTCCGTTTTTTTTTTCGTTCCGCGCTCACTGATGTGCACGTCGCCGTTTAGCCTGATACTTCTTCAGTCTGTTTACGATTAAAAATAGAGGCAGCGAACTCTTTGCTCAGCTTAGTCACCCACTAACAGCGAGAAACAGTCGCTGCATACCAGCGCACGCTGCGTTTCAGGCGTCGGACATGCAAGCATCCATTTCTCGCCAACGCTCTGTGCCTAGTTGCACTTGCGATGGCCAGCCCTGTAAGCACACTGCTACATGCCAAACACCACGTGGTCGCGGCTTTTTCTCCTGCATTCATCGTTTCACCACTCTCTCCCCCTCAACAACGGCACTACTCTTTTCTCTTCCTTGCTGCTTCCTCTCTTTTTCATGCACCAGTAGTTTCCGCATCTCCACCTTCGTCTGCTGACACAGCCCAAGTCGACAGCTTTCCTGCTCTCATTGAACAGCTCTACTGAAACAAATCAGTACACGAGCCCGTTTGTGTGTCGCCGAGCGAAACAGAAAGTGAGCAATGTCTGAGATTGAAGAAACGTTTCAGCGCATTAGCCAGCGCCCCAACGTCACCGGTATCATTGTTGTGGACAACGAGGGTACGCCGATTCGCAGCACAATTGAAGACACCGCAGTGCAGAACCAGTATGCGCACCTGATTTCTGCACTGGCCGCCAAGGCACGCCACTGTGTCCGCGACCTAGATCCTACGAACGACTTGTCTTTTCTCCGCGTCCGGAGCAAGAAGAACGAAATCATGGTGGCTCCTGACAAGGACTTCATCTTGATTGTGATCCAGAGTATTACTGACGCTGCCTGAGATCGATGACAATGATTAATTGATGTATTGTAGCACATGAGACACTCAAAAAAAAAAAAAGCACACATCTGTACAACTTTTTTTTTTGTGGAGCACAGTGGGGCTTCCCCCGGCGAGGGAGTAGTGAGAATACCCATTTTTGTCTCTAGGCGTGGTTGGCCCTCCCTTGCTCGGAACGTGACTGCGACGCACTGAACAAACCACGGGTGCGTCGCGGTATGCTAATTTGACGGTGGCAAGTCCGCACACGAAAACAGTGAGTGGCTTTTCGCGTTCATCTGAGCTCCTTCCCTGCTGCTAACAACACGCTGCGAATCGCTTGTCACCATTAATCCATTCCTTTCCCACGGTCTCTCTTCAGGTCTAAAATAGCGTGAATTGATTTGTTGTGTGTGGTTGTTGCTGTTCTTTGTTTTTTTTCTTTCCAGCTGGTTTAGCTGGCGACATTGTTTTTACGGCACCTATTTACTGCCGCCCCGTTGGCATTGGCGTGCGTCTTCAGACAAAGCTTATCGACAGAAGACGTGCTCACACGGGCACAAGAAAAAAAAAATGCTTGCCGTGCTGGAAGTCGCCCGCTCCGTGTTCTGGAATGATTCCATGTTCAACCGGGAGCTGATGCCTTCCGAAGCATCCCTGGAACGATGTCGGCTCACCCTGGTGGACTTGTCTACCATGACGGGGCGTGAGCGGATTGCAACGTTCCAACAGTGCGGCATTGACCCATCGTTGTACCCACTCTTTCTCCGTGCTCTGCAGCACATTACAGCAATCTACAGTTCCGGGAATTACGCTGATGACTCATACTTGCTTCATCGTCGCTTGTCACCAAAGTACTGGAGCGCACAGGCGTACACTGCTCCTTTGGTTGGCTACCCGTCCGTGAATAGCACGCCGTACCGTGACCAGTGCCCACCGCCAGTGGTGGTTGAGAGCAAGCCCGCAGACACAGTTCCCACCTTCAGATCCACTTGTAGTTCCGACATTCACTACAACGGCTTGCTGAACCAAGGTGCGACGTGCTACCTGAACTCGCTGCTCCAGGCCCTGTTTCACATTTCAGCGTTCCGTTCTATAATCTACCGCATGCCCACAAAAGAAGAAGCTGATATGCTAGCTGGTGGAGATGTGGTCGCGGCGAAGTCCATTCCGTATGCGCTTCAGAGGCTCTTCTGTCTCTTGCAAACCGGTTCGAAGCCGATGGGCACAAAGGAGTTGACAGAGTCGTTTGGCTGGAGCTCGGCGGACAGCTTCATTCAGCATGATGTTCATGAGATGACACGTGTGCTGTTGGACAAGTTGGAGGAGACACTGAACGTCCAGCGCGCGCAGACCCGTGACAACCCCGACATCACCAAGGGTGAGAACGAGATCCATAAGCTGTTCCACGGCTCTCTCGAAAGCTACGTGAAGGTTGACGAGGCAGATTACTATGGTGCACGAGAGGAGCCGTTCTATGACATCCAGCTCGTTGTGAAAAACAAGCGGAATATTTACGAAAGCTTTGACGCCATGTTTCAGGTGGAAGTTTTGGACGGCAAGAACAAATATTGCCTGGAGCAAAACGGCACAAAAACGTATCACCGCGCCGAGAAGGGCGTACAACTGAAGGAGACGCCACCTGTGCTGCTGCTTCACTTGACGCGTTATGACTACAACATTGAGGTTGGCGAGACGAAGGTCTCGACGCGGTGGGATTACTACAACACCCTCGACCTCTCACGCTATATGCCACACGTGCCGGTCGAGTACTCCCAGTAC
Organism: Wallacemonas sp. TrypX; assembly: GCA_030849625.1. Lineage (NCBI taxonomy): Eukaryota > Euglenozoa > Kinetoplastea > Trypanosomatida > Trypanosomatidae > Wallacemonas > Wallacemonas sp. TrypX. The sequence continues at coordinate 31,871 of JASANP010001085.1, forward strand.
ACACTTTGCAGCGTTTTGGTGCATTCTGGTTCAAACGCAGGCTTCGGACACTACTTCTGTTTCCTGAGGTGCTCCGGATCCTGGTACAAATTCAACGACGAGACAGTCTCTCCTGCTTCATTGAAGGATGTTTTCGGCGCGAATTTCGGTGGATTCCGGACAAACTATTGGGGGACTCAAGTTCCACACACAGCCAGTGCTTACATGCTCGTGTACGTGCGCACGAACCAGATCCCCACGATTCTTCGCCGCATCGATGGGTCTGATGTCCCCGTGCACGTTATTGACCAGCTGCGGAAGGAGGAAGCTGAACACGAACGCCTCATGCGAGAAATGGCGGAGGATCACCTCTATGGCCGGGTGCACTTCATCCAGCCCCCAGAGATCCTTGAGCAAGAGGAGTACCTGTGCTCTAAACGACCAGTGAGCCAAAAGTTCCCTCCTCACCGTACCCTTCGCGTGCTGTTAGAGAACGAAGCTCTTCCGGACTTCACACAATTTGTGTCGAAACAGCTTGGAATATCCGCACCGGAGCAGGCGATGTGGTTTGCGTCCCGCCGTGAGCGCGGTGACGAGGTTCGTCTGTTCGCGCAGGTGAAGCCTGGTATGAAAGTGAGTGATGTGCTGGAAGGCAGCAAAGAGTGCTGCGTGCTCGTGACAACGTCGGCAAATGTTCCATGGCTCAACTGCTCGTCCAAGCCTGACGCGGAGCTTCAAATTTACCACCATAAGTTTTACGACCCTCTGGAACTCAAGGTGTGTGTCTTGGGGTCGACAGTGGTGCGCCGCGACCCACACGAAGCGGCAACCGAGGTTTTGAAGCAGGTGGACACCTGCGTGCGGACCATGGTTTCACATTTGCCCGATGACACCCGAAAGTTGCGTGGCCATCATCTTCAAGTGAAACTTGCTAAGGCTTCTGCGTCCGCCGTCGATCTGCAGAAAATGGCAGACCCGTCCGCTTCCCCAGACGACACAGGCGCTGAAAAAGCCTGCACGCGTGAGTACCCTTCGTGCCACATGACCTGTCTGTTAGAAGAAGAGCAGCAGACTTTTTGTCCGTGCACCGACCTGCGCTCCGGCGATATTATTGTGTGGCAGCTGCAGACGGATCCGCAAAACCAGGCGAACGTTTTCTACCACAACATTGAAAGCTTCCAACACTTTTTGCGCCACCGCATTCCAGTGGAAATCAGGCTCAATCTGCCTCCCAAGTATCCGTCTCTCATCACCACAGAGCTGGCAGAGGATATGACGTACGAGCAGCTTCAGCGCTTCGTCGCGTTTTTGATTGGGGAGAGCGCCAATTACGACCGTGTCCGTTTCACCCGGCACAACCCCGAGACAGAGCTGCCTTACTTCATGAAGGGCAAGAAGAAGGACCGACCAACGCTTGTGAAGCTGCTGACGCCGTCAACAAGCCGCATCACGACTCTCTCAAAGTTTCTTTACTACGAGTTTTGCAAGTTCACTGTGACGGAGATTGAGTGTGCGCATTCGCTGCAGTTCAAGCTCTACAACAGTTCCGTGAAGGCGGTAAGCCCACACTGGATTATCATGCCACGCGAGGTGCCCATCACCGCGAAGGAGCTGTTCACGACGTGCATTCGTGAAATACAGCAGGACATTATCACGGGTGAAGTCCACCCACGAGGACTCTCCGACTCCGCTGATCCCAACGCCGCACAACACCCAACACCGACCGACGACATTGTCAGGCTGATCATGGACGCCAATGAGGAAACCTGGCGGTCGCTGCGGCTCGTGGACGTGTGGCGTGGACGTGTGTACAATATCCTCGACGCGGAACATGACCTCTCATTTGAAAATCAGACTTTCGAGGAGAGCGCTGAGTATCGCATTGAGCAGGTGCCGCTTCCGCTCCCTGGTGTTAGCCCAGAGGACCAGAACTTGTATCAGATTCAGCACTTCACGATGGTGCGTCAGCGTCGTGACGCCGTTGAGACCCACAGTGAACCATTTAGCATGTTTGTAGACCACAATGAACTGCCGCAGACACTGCTGCGCCGAATAGCCGACAAACTGGGGTTGAGCTATGTCGCTGTGCAGGATTGGAAGATGTGCCTGGTGCAAGAGCACCAGGTGTCGGAGGTTGACGCGAATACGCCAATGGGCAAGCAAATCATGGAGTTCCGTCACTACGAAAGCTTCTGCCCGAATAAAGAACCTCAGAAGATGGCATTCATTGGTCTTGAACACGCTCCCGTTGCCAAACGGACTGCAAAACATGCGGACAAGGTTGTCATCTTGAACTGAGTGCACCGGCTAGGAGAACGAAAAGTGTGAGAAAGCGCGCGATACAGATGTTACGCGGCCATTTTTGCTTCTATGGTTTTCATGTTGTCCTTCCGATTACCACCATGCAATGACCTGCTTCCTCTCATGCATTCCACCGCGGAGGGTTGGCCCACCTTTTCAGAGCGCCGCCGTTTTTATTCTTTTTGTGTTTCTCTGGAGACAAAAAACCCCTAGTGCTTGTTTTTATGTTGTTTCTTCTCTCACCGACTCACCAACACGCATGCGCCTCTCTCTTTCCCGCATGCGTGTGAGTACAGGGACTCACGCCACTCATTTGCTTGCCCAATGACCGGGCGTCTTTTTTTTCCGTCAGCCCTCAAACACACTGGCACGCACTCGGTGACTCCGCAAAAACGATGAAAAGAGCGGGAATGTGACACCTGTTCCTGCCGCTCTAACATCACCCCCACGCAAACCGCGCCTTCCGCAGCTACGGGGCTGCACACTGTGGCTGCAAGGCCACATCACTCTCGTCGTGGGTCGCGTTGCCACGAAAGACTTGCAGAACTATGCTCACATGCAGACCGAGCGCGTCCGCGTCGTTTTCATCACCACCTCTCATTCAATCTCTCTATTTTCCCCCGTCCTCTCCTGTTTTTGGATTTTGCTGCATACTGCTCATGGACACCAAACGACCACACCGCCAGAGAGAAAGAAAGAAAGGAAAAAAAAAAGAATATAAGCAAAGCCTGTTATTCGTCAATTACGGACATCAGACTGTGAGCCAACCATGTCTTCCTCAGACCAGGCCACGTCAAACGGCCAACATAGATACGCCAATGTCAACGTCTCAAAGCCGAGAGAGTACTGGGACTACGATGCGTTACGCGTGCAGTGGGGCAGTCCTGAGCGGTACATGGTAGAAGAGAAGATTGGACGAGGCAAATACAGTGACGTCTTTCTAGGCGCTGACGAAGTCGGTCACCGCGCAGTCGTAGTCAAGGTGCTGAAGCCTGTCAAGAAGAAGAAAATTCTTCGGGAACTGAAGATTTTGCAGACACTCAAAGGCGGACCCAATATTGTGGAGCTGTACGACGTTGTGCGTGATCCCAGTAGCAAGACACCGTCCCTCATCTTTGAGTACGTTGAGTCTTCTGACTTCCGCGCGATCTTCCCAACCTTTTCTGACATGGATGTCCGCTTTTACACCTACCAGGTCCTCGTTGCACTAGACTACGCTCACTCGCATGGCATCATGCATCGTGACGTGAAGCCAACCAATGTGTGCATCGACCATGTGCGCCGCCGTTTGAAGCTGATTGACTGGGGCCTCGCCGAATTCTACCATCCCGATACCTCCTACAACGCGCGTGTTGCTTCTCGGTACTTCAAAGGCCCCGAGCTACTCACGGAGCTGCCCATGTACGACTATCGTCTGGACATGTGGTCTTTGGGCTGCATGCTTGCGGGAATCATCTTCATGAAAGACCCGCTCTTTCACGGTAAGGACAACAACGATCAACTCGTCCGCATCGTGCGCGTTCTCGGCTCCGAGGACTTCCAGGAGTACTTAAAGACGTACAATCTGACGTTGTCACCGACGCTCGAGGCTAGCATTGGTGTTCACAAGAAGAAGCCGTGGGAGGCTTTTATCACTCCGCAAAACCAGCACCTTTGCCCACCTGAGGCTATCGACTTCCTGGATAAGCTGTTACAATATGATCACACGAAGCGCCTCCAAGCACTGGAGGCCATGCAACACCCGTACTTTGATCCCGTGCGGCCGAAGAAAGGTGTACAAGCAGCAGAAGCGCCACTGACTACAAACGAGGAGCAGCCATAGCCGCTGTCCCTGTTTTTTTTCCTCTGCGACGCACCGGCGTAGCTTCCGCTCCCGCCAAACACTTTTGTGCGCTGTGGGTTGTCCTCGCAGGCCATTAAGTGGCTCGTCCCCGCTGACTGTTATTGAGGCATGTGTACCAGTCGACTTCTGGCTTTTGGAGTGCGGCGTGTGCTTGTGTGTGTGTGTGTGTGCTCGTGTTCTCGTGTGCTTGTGTGTTTCCTTTTTTGTTTGAAACATGCGTGGCAGGTTTGCTACTCCATTTGTTTGCCTTCCTCCTTTCCGGCTTTTCTCCGTTTTAAGAGCCCTTTATCACGCACAGTTTCTCGTTGTTTCTGAAGCACCACTGCAAAAGCAGTACGACAGTCATGAAAAAGAAAAAAGTGAGGGAAGCGTATCGGATGATGTGTGCTCAGCATCTCAGCCTGTCAACACGATCCTTTTTTTTTTTTTGCACCCCACACACTTGGCCAACACCACTGCGTATGCACAACGTTTTGGCGCTTCCGCGTATCGCGGTGTTCCACACAGGAAAGCTGCGGAGGAGGAGCCGCGGGAGTGAGTGTCACTGGGAACTGGGGGGCGTGGCGGCATCACCAGCTTCACCGTTGTCTCCAGTGAGTCTGCCAACGCCATCTGAAAAGCAGTGGAACGCTAGTAACGGGCAACCTGCAGTACGTAGAGCCTTCAATGCCCAACCACTCACTTTTGCGCGTGCATTTTAAGCATCACCGGCTTTTCTTTTTCATCGCTGACTCTGTCTCTTCCACCTGTCACTACTTTCTCTTTTCACGCGCAGGAAAAAAAAGAGCACGTGCCCATCCTCTCTCTCAGCAGGGTCATGCTAGGACGCGCTCAACAACTGGCACTGCGCCGCACCACCGGAACGTGCTTGCAGCGTTCCCTTCGTTCGATGGTCTGCAGTGCGCCATCCTTAGCTATGTGCGCTGCAGTCAACACCAGCGGCGGGTTTCGGTCGTTCACGACGTCTTCCATGCCCTTGTTCGCGTCCCGACACACCGGCGGCACGCGGATGACACGTCCTCTTTGGGAAAAGAAAAAGAAAACTGACTCGGCAGAGAGTGGCACGGGTGAGGTCGGAACGGCATCCAACGCTGCAGTTAGGACAAGCGATTCGGAGGGCAAGAACAACGCGTCTCACGAGGAGGGCTTCAAAGAAGACATCGTTATAGTGACGGATGACAAGGGGAACAGTCTCGCTCGTCTGCGTCGGCAACCGCTGTCTCTCATTGAGGAGGTTCCACTTCCACAACGCGTACTGACCGACCTCGAGCTCGTCATGATGGCTTGGTGCGAGGAGCACGCGCGTCAGTACGGCATGATCCTTGTCGCACTGCGAATTGGCATTTTTGTTCTCGTCTTCATCATCTTGTACGTCTTCTACCTCACACAGCTCTCGAGTGAGCGTGTCATGCGTGGTGTGGACAAGGTGCCATCTGACCTGCGCATCGGCAGTGTCGTCTACTTCGACATTTCTGAAGACGGCGTGGATATTGGGCGCGTTGTAATTGGCCTCTTCAACGAAGACTGCCCGTTGTACTGCGAGTACTTCCACCGTCGTTGCACCGCCAGTGGCGGCAATGGCGACTCCTTCCGTGGCATGAAGCTGGGAGCTTTGGTGCCGCGCCACTGTCTCATCTTTGGCGACGGGCGTGAAATGACTCACAACGTTGCCGGCTTTAACGCTCACTTCCTGCCGACTGAAAAGCTCAGTGGAGGCTCGTGGCGTGGTTGTCTGTCGGCGATTGCATACGCGGCAGACCGTGAGAGCCCCAACTTTGCCATCCACACCTCGTCAGGCGACTACCGGCCTCAGGTGTTTGGCATGATCATCGGCGGGTACAACGTGATCGAGCGCATTGATCACACCGGCTCCTCACACGGCAACGCACCAAAGCGTGAATTTGTCATTGAAGAATGCGGTGAATTGTGCACACTCGCGAAATCACATATCACTCCCATGCCGTGGAAGCTTTACGAGTCTGTTTCCGCGGGCTACGATGAGGAGAAGTTTGGCAAGCGCGCGGACCCGGAAGATCTGCGCAGGTCCGACGAGCGCGGCCGGCTGGTGTATGAAAAAATGCATCAAACCGACAGTAGTGAGCACAAGCCGAAAAGATGGTTCTTTTTCTAATTTTGTGCTGCGCATGCTCTCGAGGCAGCGCCCGAAAAGGCAGCAACAGAGGCTGCGAGCTACTCACAGTCAGTTTTACAACGAGAGAGAGAGAGAGAGAGATGGAGAAACAGCAGCTTCAAAACGACTTTGGGAACAGGAGAAAGAGGGAAGCCTCGCGCGACCTCCGTGGGTGCGTGGCTGTGACCTTTCACACTCTTTTTTTTTTTTCATCGTGACCATCCCCATCGTTTGCTATGCGCAAACCACCCATCGCACCCCTTTACTGTTGCCTTTTTTTTTTTGCGGCTGAGACGACCACAACTCGTCACAACCGCGAAGACGAAGGCGTGAAGCTGGTGTGCCATTGTGATGCAAATGAACGGGGACTGTTGGAAGCACCGTCTTCTCTTCTTTTCTTTGTTCGTTCTTTACACTCTTGCCGCTTTGGCACTCTCACAATCTACCACTGACCACACAGTAACAATGTTAGTCGTCACAGTCATTTCAGCCGAAAACGATGGCTGAGGAAGGGGATCACTACACGAGGACGATGGCACTTGCCCATCAACAGTGTCTTTTCCCTGATTCGGATGCCAATCCGTGCTTCCCTTTGCCGTGGGCTCGTGCAGAGGAAGCCACAAACTTCTCTCTGCGCTTCTCGCAATCACTCTCCTTGGGTTCCTGCACAGGGCAGAGTGGCTTCGCAGAGGGGCGATGTCGCATTTGCCCCGCGTTTCTTGTGCACACACAACTCTGTGTCCCGCCCTTGCACCTGTGCGTGTCACTCTTTCCTCCTCTCGCATTGTCCTCCAAACTTGGCGCCTCTCCATGAAACCACTCCTTTCTCTTCCCCTTGCTCGCAAGTTTTCCTGCGTCAGTGCTGCTAATGCTTGAGTTCGATGGGAGCAGCTTGCTGCGGCACCATCTGGTGTGCAGCCTTCTCTCAAAAAAGCCGGTGCGTCTGACGAATGTCCACGCTGATGAGGACCCTATGGGCATTCAGTCGTTCGAGGCAAACTTCCTCAAGTTTTTGGATCGTGTCACGAGTGGATCCACTTTCCAATGCACGGAGAACAACACAGTGCTAACATTTCACCCAGGCATGATCCTCGGCGGCAACTTCTCCCATGAAGTGCCCACCACCCGTTGCGTGACCTACATTATCGAGGCTGCCGTGCTCTTCTTACCCTTCGCCAAGTATGATTCGAAGATCACCTTTGTCGGTGCTACACAGGGCCAGCTTGACCTCGCGGTCGACACTATTCGCACAGTCACGGTGCGCTGGCTGCAGCTGTTTGGCGCCTCGTGCAACTTGCGCATCATTCGCCGTGGGGCCGCACCCGGAGGAGGTGGCGCGGTGGAGTTGGAGGTCAAGGCTGTCCGCAAGCTCACAAGTGCCACTACCAAGGACCACGGTCGCGTGCGTCGTGTCCGTGGCATTGCTTTTGCCTCACGCACAGCACCCGATCTTCCTCAACGTGCTGCCACCAGCGCAAAAGGTGTTCTGCTTAACCTGATACCTGACGTTTACGTGGTTACCGACGTCGACACAAGCAAAAATGGGCGCAATGAGAGCAACAGTGGCTACGGGGTGATCCTTGTTGCCGAAACCACAAGTAAGCTGTGCGTCATTTCCCAAGAGGCTGTGGCTATGCCACACGAATCGCCCGAAGATGTGGGCCAGCGTGCCGGTTACCTACTCCTGGACCAAATCTACGATGGCGGTTGTGTTGACGGTCACCACCAGATGCTTGTTTTGCTGCTCATGGCCTTGAGCCCGGATGAGGTGTCGACCGTGCGCTTCGGTCAGCTCACCCCAAGTGGCGTGTCAGCCTTAATCCTGATGGAATCATACTTCGGTGTTACGTGTGCCGTCAAGGAAGAGCCATCATTCGCCGGGGAGCGGTTTCCTCCAACCACGTTAGTCACATGCATCGGCAGCAACACGTTGAATGTGTGGAAACAGTCTACATAGGCGAGTTCTGCTTTCCCTTCAAGCTGTCGGTGTGCTGTGCACCGCCGTGCTGTTCATGTGGCGACCCTCTCCACACCCGCGTGGTGTCGTTCTCGTTGCACTTCGACTTTGCGACTTTCTTCGGTGCTATTTTTCCACCATAAATGCTAATCTACCCACGAGTAATGTTTTGCCAACATCAACTACAAGAAGAGTCATCCGCACAAAAGTAGACAAATCAAAGAGAGAAAGAGAGAGGAAGATCATTCCTACCGCACACGAAAGCGCGTGACGTGGTCCCGCCAACGTGGCCTCTTTTTTCCCCTAGTCAGCCGAGCGGCGCACTACAGCGGCCTACCCTCCCCCTCCCACATACGCACGTGCGCACTTATCCCGCCGGATGCAACGATCAGAGGCAATGCCTTTTCAGCCCGTCGTCCGTTACTGAGGAAGGAGTGTGAGGTCGAGTTGAAACAGCCGGTGCGCTCGACGAACTTCTAGTGATGCCCCCAGTCTTTAAAGAATGATGCGCAGCGAGGAGACAGTTTCTTCGTGGCGGCAGCAACTTATGCCTCTCCCTCCACACTGCCCTTCCTTCCTTGTTTTTTTTTCTCCGCCAAATTTGCACCTAGCGTCCATCTGCTTTCGCAGTCGTTCCACAGCGGCGCGTTGCTCAACTCCCTCCGGCTGCTCTACCTCGACTCAACGAATGGAACTCAACTTTGCCAATAAAGGCCTCTCTCTGTTTGACGCCACAGTGCTCGACGGTCCTGCACAGAGCGGTCAATCGGATGCGTTACTGAGGAGCGCCACCGGCGTCAGCGCCCTCGACGTGTCACACAATACCATCCGCCTTTTCGTCACGGGAGAGTCGCTACGCTTTGTCACGGTGATTGACCTCTCCCACAACGCCCTCAACACGTTGCGCCACTGCACCTTCCCTGCGGGCTTGACAAAACTGAACCTCTCCCATAATGAACTCGAAGACATCTCCGCCCTTGGGCCACAGTGTCCTCGTCTCCAGTCACTCGATGCGAGCTACAACGCCATCACTGCTGTGGGATGCAAGTCACTTAGCAGCACACTCACGACACTACAACTCCATCATAACGAAATCAACTCATTTGGGCCGTTTGGGCGTCTTCTTCGGCTGCATAAGCTGGTTGTATCCTTCAACGTCATTGAATCAGTAGACGACGAGGAGCTGGCAGCTCTGTCATGCTGCAAATCATTGCGCACACTCGATCTGCGAGAAAACCCTTGCCTCACCGCAGCGCACGACACCGTCGTTGCGAGCGTGGCTCACGCACTGCCGCGCTTATCCGTACTCAATGGTGTACCTCAGTCGCAGGCGGCCGGCAATGTCATGGTCAAAGCCGCGCGCCTCCGGGAAAACACGCCGTCGTCGTCGATGCTACACAATACATCGCTTGTCAACTCCAGCGGCACAGGCACGAGCACAAGCAGACCTTCTCCGCATCGCGGTGGCGGTGGCGCCAGTGTGACCACCACCAGCCGATCAACTATCGCTAGGGGTGGCACGCGCCGCCAGCCGGAAGTGCCGCTGGCAATTCGCGCGATGGAAACCAAGGTCCAGGAGCTGTACCGACTTCTCGCTGAGGCCACCAAGGAGGAAGACGCTGCATTACACGAGCGTAACCTCCTCGCCGAACAGATCCGTTCTCTGGCCAGCGTCATTGACGGGCAGGCTGGTGAGATGGAAACCTTACAGGAGGAAATCGAACGACTCAACAAGGAAGAGGCGGCTCTGCGTGATCCCATCTCCGCGCTGGAACAAACATTTGAGCAAAACCACGCCTCTCTCATTGCTCATCGGGTGCAAGGCAAACACAGCACGTCTACATAGCTGAACATCTGCCATACACACTTAGAAAACAACAACAACACGAATGTGTGTGTATGTGCGCGTGTGTAAGCGCACTTTTCTGGCGGAATCAAGTCTGCTCGCAGACGCTGCTGCTGCATGGGCGTCTCGCATCGAAAAGCCATGGTATGCGTGTCTCGAAGCCACGAAAGACGCGACATTTTTCCTCCAAAGAGCAACAACAACAATAGCAAACAAAACAAACAGAAAAGACAGCCACACGACACGCGCAGTGCGGTCAGCATATCCCACTTGTGCTTGCCGGAGCGCGAGTGAGGTCGCAGGAACGAGGGAATGACAGCCGCTCCCGTCTTTCACCCCATTGCATGCACACCCTTTCCTTGACTCCACCTCACTCTCTCTCTCTCCCTGTTTTTCGCACCGACTGTGCTGCACGTGCCGGTGCTTGGTTGACCTTTTTCCGCCGGGTTCCATTTTCTCCATCTCGTGCTCTTGTCCGCTGTCAGTACATTGGCGCGTGAGATCCGCCTTCTGATGGACTTTCACTGCATTGAGCGGCTGGGTGGCTCCTGTCGTTTCGCCACTCTGCTCACCGCGGCAATCCACTTTCTGCACCCCCTTTTTTGTGTCGCCAATTTTTGTAACTGGGTTCGCCTGCAGGGACCCGTTGTTGGCAGGCCACTCGTCACCGCCTATGTGGCCATGACTGTCGTGGCCTGTGTGTTTTACCTCTTCGCAGCTTCTGTGTTCTACATGTGGGCATGGCGGTTTCCCGAGCCCGAGGAGGTTGCCAAGCGGCGCCGCATTTATGGTGTCTTCATCAATCTGCTCTTTTCTGACATCCCAATGTTCGTCATTGAGACGAAGATTGTCTGGGCTGTCAAGTTCGCGGATGGCTTGCAGGGCTTTACCTACTGCCTCACCTGCGTGTCCATTGTTTACTCCGTTCTACGTGTGTGGACCTTCTTCATTGTGAAGCTCATCAAGATTCGTCGTCCGCTTCAACCGGACGGCCCGCCGTTCAGCCTCGCACTGCCTTACGCGGACAACTCGGTCCCACTGCCGGCTTCGGGTGTGAGCCCCACCGGCCGCAACGGGTTCTACGATGTCGACTACGCCATGGAGGACCGGCAAGGTAGTACCGTTGGTCGCATGAGTGCGCGTCGCTCGCCCGGCGGAAATGACTTCTATGGACCTTCCGCTAGTCGCTACTACGATGACAACCGATTCAGCCCCCTCCGCACGCCAAATTTTCGCTGAACACTCGTGCGCAGACAAGTATGCCAAGTGCTCACCGACATCAGTGGCCACGGAGACGCAAACGGCAGAGTCTGGAGAGTGCTTAGATTAGAACACTCGCTCATCATTTCTGTTCCTCTTACATTGCCACACCGTCGGTGTCACTGTGCTTTGCTACACCACCTACAGTGCCGTCGGTGCAATCTTTTCTTCCCTCTTCGGTTGCGACAACATTAGACTACATAGCACACTACACAAAAACAAGAATAGCAACAGTTACACGACTAAATTATGTGCGACACTTGTTCCCATCACCGGTCTTCATCACGTCTGCGTGCAAGTGACGCCCATCGTCCAGCCCACAGTTCATTCCCTGTCTCTTCACATGCCCCGGCAGCGCGTACCGTCGCTCGAGCACCACGGAGAATCACTGTGGCAACTGCTGGCCAAGATAGGGTGTGCGCCATGTGAACAAACTCGGCGGTGACCATTAAGCAACGCACCTCCCTCCATCTATCCCACTCTTCCTCTTCCTCACTGCCCACTTCACATCTTCCCCTGTACCTGTGTGCCTGACTTTTGGCTTCGATAGTGTTTCGATCAGAAAAATGGTGAGCATCAAGTGCGCTTCCCGCCGCAAGGCCCGCCGCGCCCACTTCCAGGCCCCCAGCCATGTGCGCCGTATTCTGATGAGCGCTCCCCTTTCCAAGGAGCTGCGCGCCAAGTACAACGTCCGTGCGATGCCCGTCCGCAAGGACGACGAGGTCATCGTCAAGCGCGGCACGTACAAGGGTCAGTCCGGCAAGGTCACGGCCTGCTACCGCCTCAAGTGGGTGATCCACATCGACAAGGTGTTCCGCGAGAAGGCCAACAGCACCACCGTGCCCGTCGGCATCCACCCCTCCAACGTCGAGATCACCAAGCTGCGTCTCTCCCACCACCGCAAGGCCATCCTTGAGCGCAAGGACCGTTCCAACAAGTCTGACAAGGCCAAGGGTAAGGTCACCTCTGCCGACAAGGCCATGCAGCAGATGGACTAGAGAACGTGCTGTGCGGCGTTGACCCGCTGAAACACACATCCTTTCCTACTTTCCTTCATTTACTGAACAAAAACAAACAAACCGAACATACCCACCCAAACCGAGTTCAGCTTGCCCGGAAACCCTTCGGCGCTGCACCGCAGACCCCGCCCCCCACAGGGATTTGTCCCTTGCCTGTCACTCAACGGCTGAGCACGATGGTGACCGCTGCACCGCGCGTGCTCACACATGCCCGTGCGTGGACAGGGGGGGGGCGCTATCCACATCCCGCTCTCCGCTTTCCATCTTTGAGTGCATATGAGTGTTTCTACTGTGGGTCCCGTCACTGGACGCATTGTGCGGGGCGACAGCATTCGTCCCTTACTCCCACTACACACGGTACTTAACCTTCACTCTGAGTGTATCACTGCGCTTTGATCCCATCCTACCCCCCTCTTCGCTGACCTAGGTTCCACCGTGCTTCTGTCGACAGAGACACATCATAGATCATTCATCGCCCTGAGCGACACAGGAAACTACTATTTCAATAGGCAGTGCGCATAAACGCGCAGTCGACCAAGTCTTCTGCGCCAACCATAGACAACACCCACAACACCGGCGACCAACACTCCTTCACAGAGTGGGAAGACTCTCGTCTGACGCTGGCGCCGTGCGTAGGCGCGGCAAGCGTAGCGGAGAAAGAAACAGTCATCTACACCCACGCTCACCCGTCACCAAAAAAAAAAAAATGCCGTCGTTACCAAGTGCAGACCCTCCCCGCATCACGCGCATTGACACTGGGAGTGCTCGCAAAATCAGTGCTGGTCAGGTCATCACAGATCTGAGTAGCGTGGTGAAGGAACTTCTCGAGAACGCATTGGATGCCGGTGCGACTACCATCACCATCCGTCTCTCCCACTTCGGCGCAGACTGCGTCACGGTTGAAGATGACGGGTGTGGCATACCTCTCGGCGACGGTATCATCGACGTGAACACTGGCGCCGTTCGCCACGACGCGACAACGCCGCTGTTGGCGAGCCGTGCAACGACGAAGCGAACAGACGACGAGCTTGGCTTCCACGGGGACGACGGCAGTGAAGCGGCCAACCATTCACCGAAGAACGTGACCCGCGGGTACGTTGACGCGACAACGAGTGATCCTTCGCTGGGGTTTCGCGGCGAGGCACTTCATTCTCTCGCACATGTTGGCGACGTGTCAATTGAGACCATGAATGCGGTTACCTCTCCGCACTCTGTGCGATTGACGTACGACGCCCACAAGCACGTGACGACAATGACACAGGGCACTGCTCGGCAAGCTGTCGGCACCACGGTCACGGTCGAGGGCTTGTTCCGCCACCTCCCCGTGCGCCACCGTGAATTCATGAAGAACTGCCGTCGTCAAGTCCTGCGCGCCACGCAGCTGGTGAAACAGTACGCCGTTTCTCATCCGGGTGTAAAGCTGGTCATGCAGCATCAGGAGGAGCCTCCACATGGTGCCACCGTCTCACTGGTTTCCTTCACTGGCTCGAACGATCTACATCGCAGTGTGACGGAGGCGTACGGCGGTCTTTGCCTCTCGCGCATGGCTGCGGTTCACTGGGAGTGCACCTTTGGTACGTTTCGCGGGTTTGTCTCCAAGGTCAGCAGCGGCGGTCGCATGAGCTCCGATCACCAAGTTTTTGCGCTTGATGGCCGCCTCGTCGACCTGCCAGCCTTTGCGAAGGCCATTCACGATGCGTTCGTGCAGTGCTTGCCGAACAGCTCTCAGAAAGCGTCCGTCGCATTCTTCCTGTGTCTTTCGGCAGATCGCACGGCCGTGGTCTATGACGTGAACCTGACCCCAAACAAACGCAAGGTGCTGCTTGCCAAGGAGCCTGTGCTTGCTGAGGAGCTTCACCGCACCGCACTACGCGAGTTCAGCACCATGAACGAGGAGACTCCCTTGAGCCGAGAGTCACGCATTGCCATGAACCAGGCTGCAGATGTGCGACTGTCAGAGGAGATCAAGACTCGTCGTTCGGCTGTTTCTGCGACCGCCTTTACGCAATTCGTCTTCAAACGGGAGGCACCCCGAGCGAATGAGGATGAGAATCGTGGCAGCGCGGAGGCGATGCCAGGCGGTCGCCCGTCCGTTGAGCTTCCAAAGATCGGCGTCTCCTTGTACACAGACGAGGCACCGCCAGATGAGGGCGAGGAGGGCTGCCTATCACAAGACAGCCACAGCACGGTCCTGTTTAGCACCGCCTCCGATGCCACCAGCGACGCCAGCGGTGCCGACGAGGAGACCAACGACACGGAGGTCACCACGGGCGCGACCGGGACGTCGCTCCTCGACGCGGCGGATGGGCCGTCGCCGCCTCTGAAACAAAGTTCATCAGAGATGCCCTTGTCCACTTCAGAGTCACAGGAGGTGCTGCTTTGCCGTGTGCTGTCTGACGTTGCGAACCCACAGCGTCCAGACGCGTCGTGCGTGTCACTGGCATTTCCACCACTGGAGTTCCTTGCCCAGCGCCCGCTTGTTTTGGGCACCGCCGAGTGCCATTCGTGTGGCGCCGCCTCTGTGAAGACCAGTGCACACGGTCGCCCCGCCCTACCAAGCAGCGGCAGGCGGGCGTTCTCTTCGCTCGGCGAGCAAACCGACGCGGAGTTGACCACGTTCTTTCGCAAGAATGCATTCAAAGACATGACGATCATAGGACAGTTCAATCATGGCTTTATCATGGCCCGCCTGGGGCAGGATCTGTTCGTGGTAGATCAGCACGCATCGGATGAGAAGTACAACTACGAGAGACTGATGCGCTCGTACGTGGCGAGACCACAGCCGCTGGTGGTACCAGTGCCTGTTGCCATGGATGCTCAGGAGGTGGATCTTGCTCTGGCGCACGCGGAGGCACTGGCCGCGCACGGCTTCAAGGTGCGCCGTGGAGAGGACGACACCAAACTGCTGGTTTGCACTGTCCCTGTGCTGCCCTACGATGTGGTGAGTGCTGCCGATGTGCTTGAGCTGATTCAACAGCTTGTCCAGTACGGCACCGTCTCCAAGCCTCTGCGCGCCGTCTGGCACTCGATGGCCACCAAGGCGTGTCGCAGCAGCATCATGATTGGCACGGCCCTCTCGCACCGCACCATGCGAACCATTCTCGACCACCTCAGCGAGCTTGACCAGCCGTGGAACTGTCCCCATGGCCGCCCCACCCTACGCCACGTGTCCAGCCTCGATCAGCTGCACCCTAATCCGCCGAGTACTTCCGTTTCTTCATTTTGTTAAGCCCACAGCAGTACTACATTCGCTTGTTGCTTTCTCTCTCTCTATCTCGCTCACTCTTGCTTTCCGGCTTTCGGACAACACGCAATCATCATTGGCTACCTTGCGCCACGCCAACAGGTACACGCACCGTGCGCCTTGTCACCCAACACAGACACTCGTCCACCCCGCACCGTCTTCTTCACACGTACACGCAGTCGCAGGCGCAGTGGCCCCTTCTTCTTGTTCTAGAATCCATTGCGCCAGACCCCTCTTTCCCCTGCCACTGCCTTCTCTCTCTCCAACCCTCGATATTCACGCTCAAGCGAGTCACCAACGGAGCCGTCTTGCCAGTGACGAAAGCAAATAGACTGCGAGGGGCATCGCACTAGTGCGTTACCGCGTGATTTACCTAGACTCCCCGCCAACAGGTGCAGTCGTCGCTGTCACTGTACTTTGTGCAAGCACGACGCGACACGCACAAATATAGAACACCTAGATCCACTCCCCCACCTCTTTTCGTACACACATACACATAGACGGAGAAGTGTGTCTCTCTTTCTTCCTCCGATGAGTCAAGCTGGAGGCACTGCCAGCGGATGCTCTGACATCCGTGACATGAACGACGCCAAAGTCGCCAACATCCTCGCCTATCTGGACGGAGCGATGCAGACAGTGAAGACAATCGGGTCGGACCACACAGGTCTCAGTGGGAGCTGCACAGGCGCGCCGCTGACCTCTTCCGCACTGCAGCACATCAGCGATTCGTTGCCGTCATCCTTGACGGCGCCGCTCTCCGCGACACCGTCCGTGGCCAACGCCTCGTCTCTTGCGTACGCACAGCAGGCCACCGCAGAGACGGCACAGCAGACTTACATCGGCATCAAGCGGAAGATAGAGGCCCTCCACTTCGAAAACGCGGAGCTGCAGCGTCAAAACGACGAGCTGTTGCAGCGCATGGACCACTACCGCGCGCTCGACCACCAGCGTCGAGAGGAAATGCGTGCGAGTGTGCAGAACGACGTGGCCGACCTCCGCAAGGAGGTTGCGAGCAGCAAGAAGAAGCTCAATGAGCGCACACAGAGGTGGTCTGAGGAGAAGGAGGCGTTCCTCGAACAGATTGAGTCTCTCAAGTCCGAGCTGCGGCAAGAGGTTCTTCGTCATGATGAAGAGCGCCGCAAGCTGGAGCTCGCCAACACGACGGCCATTCGCACGCTGAAAGCCAAGTGGCAGGCCCAGGAGAACGCCGCGCGTGAGAAGTGGAAGCTCGCGGAAGCAAGGCGAATCAAGGAGACCACCTTGCAGTCACTAGAGCCTGACATTGTGCTTCTCCTCAACCGCCACAAGGCAGAAAAGGCGCGGATGCGAGAGGAGTTCGAGAATGAGCTGCGCCACCGCGATGAGCAGATCGCTGCGAAGGATGCGTCCGTAGATGCCGTCAAGGCCCAGCTGCATCGTGACGCGGAAGCTACTCTCCAGCGCGAACAACAGGCGTTTCAAGATCGGCTGCGCGAGGAGACAAGCCGCGTTCACCGTCACCTGGAAGACGAGAGGCGTGCGGCGGAGTCAAAACAAGCCGAGATGGAAGCGTTCTACGCGGAGCAGAAGCGCACCTTCCAGCGCGAGATTGAGCGACTCGGAGGGGAGGTGCTGCAGCTGCGCCGCACGCAGACGACCGAGCAGGCCTCGTTCCATGAAGCCGTCAGCAATGAGGTCGCCCGCATCACTGCCCAGTCTAACGCACAGATCGAGGCCTTGAAGCAGAAGCTGGCTCAGGAGTGCGGTGCGCGAGAAAGAGACGCGGAGGCTCAAAACGCCAAATACCTGCAATCGAAAGAAGCGGAACTGCGGCGGCGGTGCGAGCTGGACCGTGATGCAGCCATCGCCAAGGTGGTGCAGAAGCTGGAAGAAGAGCACGTCCGAGCCATCACGTCGTCGCGCGGAAACGACGGGCTTCTGCGAGAGCGCTGTTCACAGCTGACACGGGACAATGAGCGTCTCGGCGTCGAGCTGGAGCTAGTGCGGGGGCAACTCCAAAGTGCTCTCGCCACGAAGCAGCAGCAAGAGGAGGCGATGCAAAAGCTACGTGAAGCCGCAGACCTCTCGCAGGAGCGTGTCCGCGCTATAGAGGCGCGCGTAGAGAGCCAGTTCAACAACCAACTGAGCGTACTAGACAATACCTGGCAGCAGAAACTCATCGAAGCCGAAAGCGAACATGCGAAGCGAGAACAAGTGCTGCGTGCTGATGTGGAGGAGCAGCACCGTCTACGTGAGAACCTCGAGCACGAGCAGTCGATGGCTGCCCGTACACTCGAACAGAAACACCACGCGGAGCTCAATCAGATCAACGAACGCATGCTGGTTGCCATGACTGTGAAGGAAAACACCATCCACGCGCTGAATGAAAAGGTGTTGGCGCTCGAGGAAGCCGTCAGGGTTCGTGATCAGGAGCTGGAGCGGCATCGCACGCTGTTGTCTTGAGTGAATGTCCTGGTGTCGGCTCGTGCACGTCACTGCGTCTGCTTCCACACGGCCGCTGGCCCCGCGTCTGCTTCTTTTTCTCTTTGCCATATCTGTTTCCCCCCACCTAAACTGCACCATAGAAGCACTGGCCGATCATGTGCTACCCTCCACCCACCCACGCCCACACAGCACATACGCAGGGTTAGCTGATCCACACCGCACGAAGGTACTCCGCGGCACAATCAGACACACGCGAAACACCTCGGTGTGTGTGTGTGTGTGTGTGCGTGAGTGATCCACATGGTGCACCTTCGGCTCTCGTGAAAAGGCGCCACAGTGCGCTGGTTGTACACACGCGGCACCCCCCTTTTTCACTGCCCCCAGAGCGTGTTGCTACCCGTTTACTGGACACTCCCTTGTGCACCGATAACGGTGCCGGCTGCCTCACTCCTCTCACTTGCTTCATCGCCCCTGACCAAACGTATACTCTCTTACTCCTTGTTTTTTTTCCCCGTCCCCTCGAGCTGCTTACCCCACGTGCGCGGAAAGGCAATCAATTGAGATCACCGGACGGGGAGAGCGACCACAAAGTGCGAGTCGCACGCGAGTCTCGTGACGAAAGACATGCACTCACTCGCACCTCGCCTCCCGCTTCGGCTAGAGGATGCCGAGGTATTTGAAGGCGTTGGCCTGTCAACACACAACGCAACAGCGAGTGAGAGAACAGCCACCACACGAGCCCGTCCGCCGGCCGCATCACTAAGCGCTGACCTCATCTTGAGTCAGGCTTCCGGAAAGGAGGCTGGAGTGTACGAGAGCCGTGCGCCATTTGACCGCGCGGATGCACTGCGGCAACTCAAGCTTGCTCTCGGAGTGGATGTACCACCGCAGCTCACACTAGTCCCTCCCACCATGGCTGCCGTCACGCCACCGTGTGCGAGGACGTCACCACCACCCGCGGTCGCTCAGCAGGCCACCAAACGTGTGGTGGTGTCGTCGCCAGAGATGGTGTTGGACCAGTTGCGCGTGCTACGCGGTGAATGCCATGCCATCCGCGAGTGGCTCGGTGAGCAGCGTGCGACCGACTCAACCAAGCCGCCCGAGGCCCTCCCCGGCACGCCACCGACATCACTCTGTACCCGCCAGGCGCTCTGCACAGCATCCACAGTACAGGAACTACTGAGACGCGTGAAGGGGCTTCAACGGGCGCGTCGGTGCTGGCCGACGACGCGCTGCGAATTCGGCATTTTACTTCGCGATGAGGTACGACGGTCCGGACACCAAGCGGAGAGCACGCTAGCGACCTCCGACTGCACAGAGGCGCTGCAGAGCACAGTGAACGCCATCGGGTCCCTTCACACTGTTGAGAACCACATGTGGCGACTCGTGCCACTGTTGGAGCGCTTCAGGCGTCTTGAGCCGGCCTTCACAGAGGCCGCACAGAGACAAGACTGCTTTTTGTGCGCCTCTGACATGACCAGCGAGGCGTGCCAGTCAAACTTGCAGGCGATGGTTACTGATGCAGAGCGCTTCTCTGCAGAGATGGCGCTGGCGGTAGAGCGAATGAAAGCCAACCACGCGGCACTGAAGTCACGCGCGGCCGCGCTCCAAGGCACCCGTCTCCATTCCAGCGTGTGACATGTGTGTACGGCAACGTGCTGATGAAGGTCCTTCGAGTGAGAATGAACCACGTACTACGCGAATACGCTCACACAAAACAAAAAAAACAATACTACCAGAAACCAACCGTCTGCTCGGTGGCCGCACAAAGCTTTGTTCAGCGCGTGCACGTGGAAAAAGAAGGACACCTGCCTCGACGCGGCCGACTGTTCGGGCACCCGCTCGCTTTGCACTCACCATCTCCATGCATTTCACCAATTCCAGTTCACACACTTCATCAATTCTACCTCTTGCTTTCACTGACTACTCCTATCGCTTCCTGCGTCATGCAGGGCACACACACATAAACACACACATACAGGCGCCAGAATCTCGCCCTAGACACGAGAGACAACACAAGTCGTTGTGCTCGTCACTAGACCCCATTCCTCTCTTTTTCACATTATATCCCGCCGCGTCGAGCCACACAATAGATTTCGCCCCCCGTCGGCGAACCGCCTCACCGAGCGGAAGCTGCGTCGCGCCGACCCCGTTTCGTTTCTGGTTCCGTTCTCTCCAGTCGTGCTGGTCGTGCTGCACTGCTTCGACTTGCACAGACGGCTTCGTAACCTCTTTTGCTCTCTTCTTCCTCTCCTCACCACTGTGTGCTATTCGTGCGTGCTGGCCTCTCTGCCTGCGTGCTCGGGTGGTCGTGCAGAGATGGATCCAGACTTGGCGCTGAAGGTATTTTGGCAGTTTGCTGTCGACGACGATGGGCGAGAACCGTACATTCCCTCTGCCTTTTTGCTCGCGGCGAGCCGCGAACTGCACTTGTTCCCACGCGCCGCGCGCATTCACCAGTTTTGCCATGTCACGCGTCTACCGCATCACAACGAGGTTCGGTTCGATGCATTCATGGATCTCTACCGGCAGCTTTACAGGGAGGCTAGCGAAACCACACCCGCCGTGACCGCGGTACAGGTACATCAGTTTGTAGCGTCTGTGGCATCTCCCGGGGACCGTTGGGCGTCGCGACAGGCTGTTGAATCGGCGCTGAAGATGTCCTCCGCTGCGCTGAGTACAACCGACGTTGAGGCAATTCTGGACGTGCTTGATCCCAGCCGCAGCGGCGCGGTGGACCTCGAGCGACTCACACGCATTCTCCAGTCACCACACGGCGACACAGCGACCGTGGAGAGCCCACCGTCACTCTCCTCGTCCCGGCTGCCACTGCGCACATTGAGCACCTCACCAAGCCCCCTTCGCAGCACCTCGCCGCAGCCCCTGGTGGACCCGCCGCGCAGACCGCACTTGGAGAGCAACGCGCGACCCTCGTCGTCCACGGTCGACGGCAACCTCGCACTGAGGTCGAAGCGACGATCATCTCGACTCGCTCGGCGCCACCGTCGCCCGTCAGCGGAGCAGCGGTGGGTGGATGAAGATACCGCCCTCGCAACTGCATCACACACAAACGCACGCACCGCAAACATTGCGCAGCGAAGCGACCACGCATCTTGGGCTCCCAACGACCGTGTTCGACGATCTCGCTGCGGACAGCGCTTACCACCCTCAACAGCAGCAGCGCCACCGTCCCTTTCACAATCGGCCGTACCTGGCTCCACTCGCTACTCGCGCCGCACCTTTTCCGATGGCACGGACGGGGTATCCATCACGGTTGATCCCTGCTCATCACCTGAACCGACCACGACCGTGCGTGCGCGCGGCACGTTAGGCGAGCCCCACGATCCCTTTGATGCCAACGTGGAGACCACACGGATCGTTGTCTCACCTCATGACACTCAGCCGGACTCTCGCACCCACAGCGCACACTCGCGTGACCACGGCGGCGCCTCTAAGCCGTCCCGCTCGTGTCCTGATTCAGTGACGTCGACACCACGCGTTAGCCTTCGCGGCCGCACGAAGCAGCGTGCAAAGGCGTGCGACTGTTGTGTGGCGAGCTGACACACGGCTGCGGTACGCTCAACGTGTGTAGGTGCTTCTGCCTGACACACACTGTGCGGTGGTGCCTGCCACACTCAGTCGCACTAACTGCCAAGACAACTCTGGGCAACTCACATCTCTCTCTTTTTTCTTCTCGACAACAACTCAACCCTCGGTGAGAAAAGCGGACAGCGTTGAGCAAGCACCTCCACACGTCCCTTCCTTTGTCGGTTACACCACGAGCCCACTGTCTTTGAGATGGATTAACTAGTCCCAACTGCCCCCATACGCATGCGCAAGTTGCTTTGACAACTGCGTACCCGTCACTTCATCTGTTTCCTCCTCCTTTTCATCTCCTCTTACCCATTTCTCGCACGATTGTCGACACCGCTCCGCCTCGCTTCCTCTGGCTCAGCAAAACAACTCACTGCTTTTCTCTCTCGGGGGCTGCTCTCGTCTCTCTCCCTCTCTCCTTTCCCTCCTTTTTCTTTCTTCGGCGCTGTTGTGCACTCGCAGCGCTCTCTGGCGCGCAGTCCCTTCCCGCGTTTCCACCTCCCTCAGTTTCTTCTCTCCCACCTATCTTTTTCTTATTTGGTGCTTCATTTTCGTTTGCGAACTGCGCGTGACAGTGGCTTTCTGCTGTTCACAGTTGACCTCTTGTCTTGGTGCGTGTGCATACCCCTGCGAACACTCAACGTGCGGCGCTGTAGTCGTACGTAGCGGCGCGGCGGTTTCCATATCCCCACTGCCATTGGTGGATCTCTTCATCCGTTGCCACCAGCGCAGCCGCCACAAACGCAACACCAGCAAAAAACTCCTGCTCCGGTCGTACTACCGGTTGCAACGTGCGCCTGCTCTTTTTTTTTTGTTTCCCGTTGTACCACTCCATCTCCCTGACTAGGACCGCGTGTGCATCTGCGAACGCTTGCTTGCTGATTGGCCCTCACCCTGGTCACGGATGCAGACAGTTAAGAAGCTGAAAAAATGGGTCCTGTCCAGCTTCAATAACCTCACGGACTCTCAGCACAAGCTTGTCACGACATCGCGGGGCATTGAGGGCGAGTGGCAGCGGAAGGAGTATGTGGAGGACACGTCCGTTGTGGATGCCTGGTGCAAAGCGTTTCGTGAGGAGCTACTCTTCCAGCTGGATGCCAGTGAGGCTGTCGGCAACGACAACGGCAGCGGCAGCGGGAGTGAGCGCAAGTCTCTACCCGAGAGTGCCATGACCACCACGTTGGACGCCGCTCATGTGCTGAGCCGTACGGCAGGCCCAGAGTCGGAGCGGTGCTTTGCCGAGAATGAGATTGTCCCGCTGCTCACGCGCTACCTCATCCAATCCGGCTGCACGATGCCGCGAAAAGTGCGTGATGGTTGTTGCTCCGTGCTCGCGACCATCGCCAGCAGTCACCCCGCGATGTTGATGGAGTTGCTGCGTGGCGTGCTTCCCGTCTTGCACGTTGCCGGAAAACCGCAGACACCGTCCACCGCGGAGACGCCGCACGCGACTGAGGGCAGCGACGAAGTACCCCGCGAAAGCACATCGGACTCCAGCACTGCTTGCCTCCCCAATACTGCCACTACGGCAGCACCACGGAAGACACTCGTGACCGCACAGCAGGTGCACCTGGCCTCTTTACTGGTCACCACACTGAATAAGAGCGTCGCCGTGACAAACCCCGATCCTCCCCGCTACCTCGACGACCCGACGGTGCTGTGTCTCGTGGAAGACCTCATCGCCTCAACGTGCCACCTCGTCAACGGCGGCGGTCTCTCAAGCACTGCTTCCGTGACTCCCGCTAGCTCCGCCGTCACGCAACCAAGCACCCCAGCCACGTCGAGCCTGTCTCGTGTGGCCAGCCCGGTCAGTGGCACCACCTCCGTATTCAACAGCCACGCCGTCACTGGAAACGATGGCGTCTCGCGGGAGGACACGACTCCCCTGGCGGTGGTGGTCTACACGGCCCTCATCGGCTGTCTGTGCCGTGGGCAAGATGAACACAAGCTGCGCGTTCTCTGCACGCACTCGCATGTGCTGACCCGATGTTGGCACAGTGCGGTGCAACGGCTATCACGGCTCCCCCGCACGCTGACCATCGGAGCCAGCCGCGAGTCCGTTGTGGCGCTTGAACCAGCCTCGTTCTGGCAATCCGCACTGGTGGAGATGGCTCTCGAGCTCGCCACGGAGGGCTGCTTCACCCTGTGTCGTCTGCGTGTCGCCGCTGAGCCTTCGCCGCGCCTGGCGTCAGCAGGTGAACCCGTCGACGCGCCAACCTCCGCGGGTTCGGCGAGTCGTCATGGACACGTCCAGGAGGTACGGTTCGAGCCGATGCCGGCGCACTGGGATACGCTTCTCACAGGCGGCGGCTCCACGCACGTGTGGCGTCTCGCAGCGCTCCTTCCGACGTGCCCCGTCGTGGACGCTGGTGTTCCCTTCTTGCAGGGCTGCCTCATTGGGCTGGACACCACCAACCCGCACGCCGAGACGGTCTACCGCAGCCTCATGTGCTCGATGATGCTCTTCTGTGCCGGCAATCCCTGCACGGCCAGTGCCTTCGCGCACCACGGTCTGTTTGACGTTCTCATCGCGTTGCTGACGTATCAGCAGCAAAGTGTGTTCCCCCCGCAAGTGTCGATGTTCACATACACCGACACCAGTATCACTGACACCGCGTCGAACAGCCGCTCAATCAGCAAGGATGAGCGCGGCGTTGAGTCTCACCCGAACGACGCCGTGGACACCAATCTCCCACCTGGCACCGCCACACTGACGACTCAGGTGGTCTCGCCCGTCGCGCAGCTGAGCAGCAACACGGCACAACTGACGTCTTCTTTCATCTCCAGCCTCGCGGTGCTGGCCTTTCCCACCAAACTCCTCCTCGCACTGCTGAAATGTGTGGAGGCGATGCGCAGCCACCCAACGTGTCAAACTGATGTTGATCTTATCGAGTCACTCCTCCACGTGCTCGCCACCGCCTACATGCCAACGCACTTGATCTTCTTCCCCGGAAGCGGCAGCGTGGTGTGCAACGCCCACCGCTTTGTGGGCAGCTGGTCCGGCTACAGTTTCGCCGCCTGGCTGAACCCAATTTGTGTTTGGCCACAAGGTAACCTGCTCTTTTCCGTCAAGGACCACAGCGGGGGCACGACAGAGCTGCTCGTCGTGGCCAACGGCCGCTCCTGCTGTCTCGCACTACGCCTGTCCAACAGGTCGTCAGGTGGAGGCGATCCTTCACCGCCGTCCACCAATGCTTTCGGCAGTAGTGGTACGAGCGCCCCCTTGTCACCGCCGAGTGCGAGCAGTGGCGGTACCTTTTTGATGATCCCAGGGAGTGTCTTTCCCGCAGAGGCGTGGTCGCACATCGCCTTTACGCACGACCTCGTCGCCCCGCACGCGTACGTGAACGGGAAGCGCTTCGATATCCCAGTGAATCTACCGTTCCCCAAAGAAGCATCACGCCGGCACCGTCTGCAAGTAGCTTTAGGCGGAATTGTGGGTGCGAACTCGTTCGTCGGGTTCGTGGCGCGCATGGACGTTCTTGATGGCGGCTTAAGCGACTCTGACGTTGCCAAGCTTTACGAGGCCGGACCCGCCAAGGCAGCTGCCAGCACAGACTACCACACGCTACTCTCCCTGCGCTGCCACACAGCTGGCGCGACGGAGCCCGTCTCCCTGCAACGCCGTGCCTCCGATACTGCTGCTGCGCCAACCGCGTTCGCACCGGCCAGCGCACAGGTAAGCCAGGACGGCACCGGCACAGGGCCCCACCACAGAGACCCTCGTGCTGAAGAGGACCCGTCCTTCGACAGTGGGGACGGTGCCGACGCGCTCTTTGCGCAGCCAGGCTCGCCCGTGTGCCTGTCAGGCAGCCTCGTCGGCAAGCGCGAGGGTATCTCCATGCACGGCATCATTCCGTACGTCACAGCGGACATGAAGGCCACCTTCGCCGACTGCGACGTTGTCGCCTGGGCTCTGCGCACACTAGAAGAAAGTCGTCATCACGAGCGCTTCCTCACCATCGCAAGACTGTGCATTGGCTTCATCACCACACCCATGCGGATGGCACAGAGCATGTCAGAGCGCGAGGAGTGCCTCAAGGGAGGCGCCCCACTAGAGCAGCTGTGCGCACAGATTCTTACGTGGCCAGACACATACGTGGATCTCGCCAATGCTCTGCTAACCTCCGTGACAATCCCCGGCACCACCAGCCGCGTGCTCGCACCGCATAGCAGCACACAGACAGTGGTCACGACACTCCTTGACCGCCTGCGTGTTGTCAGCGGCGAGCTGACCCAAGGTGCGTGCCCCGCTGACCGGCTGATACACAACTCGACCACCGCCAACAGCATTTTGCGCGAGCTCAGTGATGCGCTGCTTGTGCGCGAGAATGTGGATCTCTTCCTAGCTGTGCCTCGGCGCTTTACCCAGGTGCTCTCCCTCAGCGTGCACCTTCCACCGGAGTGCACCGAGTCCGTTGTCATGCTCATCGAGAAGCTGTGCAAGGCAGCGAACGAGTTGGAGGCTACACTGCGCTTTCTGCTGGCCACGCACACACAACCCACAGCAGGTCAGGCCAAGGCTGAGATTGTGCGCATGCTGTTCGACGTGTCGCGCGCCAACCCATCCATGTGCGACATGGTAGGAGGCTGTTTCAAGGGCACGGGGCTTCATTTTTTGCTGGAGCTCATCCACGGCAGAAACCACCACAGTGAGGCCATTCGCGTCTACACGCTCCGCCTGCTCTCTCTCACGCTTTACACCTCCAAGAAGCTGCGCGTGTCGTTTCTCAAAAATGAAGGCTTTGCGTTGCTGCGGCTCGCCATCACTGACCCCTCCTCGCTCGTACCCGTTCGGTTGCCCACCCTCGACTGCCTCTTCCACATGGCGTTCCAGGGCTTCCGCCCAACGGAGTCGGTGAACGCCGCGCTTGCGACGCACCCCAAGGGCAGCGGCCACTCGCGTAGCCCATCAAAAATCAGCACCGGCGCAGGGGACGGCGGCGGCAGCAGCGGTGGAGTGTCGTCCGTGCACCGGTCCAGCGTGGCACGTGCGGCGTCCAGCGGGCTTGCCGCGTTGAGTACCATGCCTGGGCACTTACCTGGGCTCATTTCCCGCCGACTGCGTGTCACCCATCGTGAGTTCAGTTTCGAGGTAAAGCGCGACTTTGCGGCCCGTGGCGCCGACGACCGTTGGCAGTCGGATGACTCTTACCGTGGCAGGGGCATCGAAGGTTCGCTGACTCTCCCGCAGGCATTGGAGGCGGCGCTCGGTGTGATTGGCTACTTGATTGCACAGTCAGCCAGCGGGGCGGCTCACGCCTTGCCGACACGCGACGCACCGGGCGGTGAAATGACCACTGGCCCCGCATCGTTCGCACCGGCCCGACTACAGGTTATCGGCCGCCCTCACGAGAGCACCGCCACCGTCGACGCGAGCACGGCAGCAGCACTGGCGAGCTCCGCGGAAAGCACCGTGAGTGAGGAGGACCGTGCCGAGGACGTCGTGCTACCAGGACTGGCCTACTTGGAGAAGATCGTGGATGTGGCTGCCAACGCCGAGGCACTTGTCCACACCAGCTGGCTGCGGTGGCTGTGGCAGGCCGTGTCGTCGGTGGTGGCTCACTCGCGCGCCTCGACATCAGCGGGACTCGCCATTCACGTGCCCGTGCCCGTGACCACAACGACGGCGTCCGCTACTTTCACACCGGAGGAGAGTGAGGGTGTGCGCACTCGCAACATCTCCACATCGTTGGCGGATGAGGCAGCAGATCCAATGACACCTCTCACGAGTCCTGTGCCCGCACACGTGCCGCCCTTCAGCGGCAGTCATCCCCTAGCTAGTCCGACCACACCTTCGTCGTCCGCTCCGCGGTACGCGCGCCGTTTCACCAATGAAGTGCTTGCCCGCACGCGAGGCATCATCCGCCGCGTTGTGACGCTGGAAATGCGACTGAATGGCAAGTCACCGACGGTGCGCCGACTGCGGAGCACCATCATGGCACCCGCACTGGTGCGCATCGTGCTAGAAGAAACCGCCCGGTACTACTCACGCGCAGGGCACAGTGACCTCGCCGACCCGGACAGCGCGGCGAACGTTATCAAGAACCTGGACGCCCTTCTTCAAGACGTCGAGGAGCTTCTCTTGCCTTTCCCAGCCGCGCTGGGCATCGAGCTGGTCACGTTCATCAGCACCATCGCCGTGAACAGCAACTCGTGGGTGCGCATGCGAATGAAGAACTCGAGCAGCTTGTTTCAAACCCGCGACCACTTTGCCTTTTTCTTGCTCAGCACAATGCGCAAGCTCACAAAGGTGAGACCGCCGCAACTCATACAGTTGCTCGATGCGTGCACGTGCCACCCAGGCGCACTAGTTGTTCTGGTCCGGCGGCTGCAGGCGGCACTGGATGCCAAGGATGTCAACGAGTTGGAGCGTGCGTTGCTACTCATACGCCACCTCACTGTCTCTGACGTGGAGCAGTCCCACCAGCTCGCCGTCCTCTTGGGAGAGCGCGGCACGACGCTGGCCGAACTACTGACAATGAACCTAGGCGAGGGCAATCCGTTTTGCTCCCCCAGCGATGAGGATACCCACCTTGGCGAGCTGGGGCGCAGCTCCTCCGTGCTCTCGTCAAGCACCGCACCCGCAGACAGCACCGCACTGCCTGTCTTGCCCACGGCACAGATCGTCGAGTGGCGCCAGTCCCACCCGGATGACTATGCCGCTGTCGTCGCGCGTGTGAGCAGCGAGGCCGCGGACGTTGACCTGACCGTCCGCTCACAGGGCGAACGCATCGCCAAGAATCGTGCGGCACTTGTCAAACCAACGCGCGTGGCGGAGCAGCGGCGGCAGCAGGTCGAGGCCAAGCTGTGCCAGGAATTTCAGCAGCTTACGCAGGCTGTTCAGGCTGAGCGAGCGCGCAAACGCCCGTGACCGGTAACACACGTTTCCACGGTTGCCAAGATGCAGCTCTCGCACCAGTTGCCTTTTCGGTGGTTGCGCCTCCTCCCCTCCCCGCTGCGATCCGTCCCCCCCCCCTTCCACACACACAGCACGGCGCCGGCTGGCTGGCCTTTTAGAAGTTGCTGAGATGCCGGTGAGTGATTAACCATTTTCTGCCTATTCTTCTCGACTTTGTGACTCGTGTGACTGTCCTCCACTCTTTTCTTGAGGTCGGTTCCCACACCTGGTCTTACTGCGCACACGTCTCTGAGCACTCGGTGCGTGCGCGGCTTGCACCACGAGACGGCACTTCTCCGTATGACCACGGTCAGGTTCTCTTTTTGTTCCTTGTTTGTTCTCTTTCTGCTTGCTTAAGTGTCCTTGCTGTGGCGCGCAAGCTGGCCACTGGTGCTAATCACCAAATGCATTTTCATTGTACGCAACCCCACCCTCGCCACCTTGGTGATGCCACATGGCCTTTCTAGGAATCTGTTGGCGCGTCGTCTTCGACTCTCGCACAAGTTCGCTAGACACCAGCGAACGAACCTGTGGCAGGCTCACAGCACGGTGATGGCCTCCCTTTGGTGAAATTGCTCTCCTCTTCCCAGTTGTGCCACCTTGTCACCGTGATTTACCAGCTTTCTGCGACCACACGTGCCATCCCTTTTGCTCCTCGTCCAACTCTTATTTTCTCTTTTGTGCCTCGACTCAACCGCACACTGTGTGCATGAGCGGCTGGCACGTGTACGTCCTGCCCCGTGATCTGTATATGCGTAAGCTTCCAGAAGACGTCCCTGTGCTTCGCTACACACAGACGGGCGCGACACACGTGGCGGCTAGCAGCTGTGCACCACTCATCCGGCAGCTCCCTCTTGACCGCGCTAGTTTGGCTCTCTCTTCACCCCCTTACTGACGATTTGTTTTAGGTTTGTTTATTTCATTATCTAGAGTAGACGGCACGTGATGCCTCTCACGGTCGATGAGGCGGCGATCCCCTTGGCGCTTTTCTTGTGCTGTTGCGCACTGCTCGCTCTGCTGGCAGTGCGCGCCTGCTTGTATGCGGTGGCACGCGTGCTGGTGTTCTACGGCTGCACGTTTCGCACATCCATCGTCGAGTGCGTGGTGCTGACACTTTCGTTTTCGCTTTTTTACATCTGCCTGAGCTTCAACAGCGGCATCAGCTGCCTGACGTGTGCGCTCTCGGTTTGTGCGGCGGCTGTGCTTGGGTGGTCTGCCGGCAGCTTCCGCGTGCTGTGCGTCGCATGCTTCGCGGTGCTTTCGGTCATTGTGCCCATGACACTGAGCCGCGGGGTGGAGGTGGTGGTGACGCCGCACGGACGCAGTCTGTGGGTGTCGCGGTACGCAGGTGAGAACGTGCGCTGGAACGTGTCTCAAGCACCCACAAACACAACGACGCCTTCCTGCGTTGATGGCACTGAGCTATTTATTTATCACGACCAGGTCTCATTCGCGGAGTCGACCTCCACGCACGGCGGTACGCACGTTGCGCTCGGCCACACCATGAACTGGGTGAGACCAGCACTCGGGCTGCCCCGTCGCCGACCCTCACAATCACGCGATGAAGATCTTGTAAAGAACAAGGCGGCTGCATCCGCCGACAGCGCGTGCCCGCCGGTGCGGCTCCTGTATTCCTCCGGTGACGGCACAGTGGTGCAACACTACGGGGCGGCGCCACAGCCCCCGCTGACGCTGCGTTCGGGCCGGACTCGCATGGACCGGATCGCCTTGCTGGGCGAAGACAATCTTCTCGAAGACGTCGTTGTGCGCTGCCTCGCCTCAAAACCAGAGGCAGACTCACAGAACTCCTCATTGCTTGCCTCCGCGACGGAGGCCGACACACCGCCGACCACTCAGAACCACCCGTGTCTGCTCCTGAACCCCGCTACCCAGCTGCGTCACGTGCGTCTGGAGGTGTACGCGTCGACCGTGGACACCGCACTGCTGTGCGTGGCCCATATTGACGACGCGCGTGACTGCGCATCGGCAGCGGTACGCCTGGAGCACTCGACCGGGTCTTCGTGCGGCCGTTCTTGGCTCGCCGCCCAGGTTCTTCGGTGCCTCGACCCGACCTCAGAGCTCGACAGCCTCGAGCACGCACTGAAGGTGGTTGCTGCACCCGCGGCGTTTCGCCAGGCTATGCCCACCACAGCTGCGCTCCGGCGCGTGCTGCCAGCGCAGGCCGTCAAGTTGAAGGCTTTCTTTGTGCTCGTCATGGACGGCGTGGTGGCGCCTGTGGGTCGCGCGCTGGGCACCATCGCCCCTGTCGTGGCTCACTGGCTGGCCGAAGCATCGAAGTGGGTGTTATCGTACCTGGATGCGTTGTGGCCTCATGTGCAAGGGTGGTGCGCCTCCGCGGCACGCGTGGCGGGTGGCTTCCTCTGCGGCGCGGCGCCTGCCGAGGCGTCGTTGCCCACCGACGCTGCTGCCAACGACAGTGCGGTCAGCGCGGCGGGCAACGCGTCCACCACGACGCTAGCCGGCGCCGCCCTGACCGCCACGCCGCCACCGATCGGCCCACCGCATTCACGCAGCCGGTTCTGTCAGTCTGCCGCAGGCTCCGTGAGCTGGGAGTACGCACTCGGCGCACACCTGCGCCAGTCGCTGTCGTCAGCTCTCGCGGCAACTGTGGATGCACTTGAGGTAGTGCCTGGGGTGTGGTCAGCCTACCGCTGGGCGTGGAACAGTGAGGTGACGTTGACACTGGGGTGCCTGCGTGCGCTGCGTGCCACCGTGCGCTTCCTCGTTCAGGTACTTCCCTTGCCACTGGCCCGGGCGACTCTCTTCGCGTCGAGGGCCGCTCTTCGCCTTGGCGCGGCACTCGCCGCAACGGTCGACGGCTGCGTGAGGCGGCTCTCCGCGTCTTCGCTGATAGCTCCCCTGCGCAAAGCAAGTCAGTGGTTGCTTGAGCAGGAGTGGCGGGAGGTGCAGTTTGAGTGGCATGCGGTTCGGCTCATCGTCGGCAGCGGCGTACGGTGGGGTGTGGAGGGCACGCGGGTCATCTGGTGGCTTTGCTCGATTCTATGCAGTGTGCTGCGCTACGTGTTTGCCCTGTACAGTTCCACGTCACTCACCATTCACCTCGTGGTGGTGATGGCGCAAACTGCGGTGCTGCTGGTGAGCATGCGCGATGAGATAAAGGCTTTGATGCGGCGGGAGGAGGAGGAGAGCCGTCGCCGCGCACACGCAGAGGACACCAACGCGCTGCTGGCGCCTACCAATATCATTGCCCGCCTGTGGGTGCGCAAGGTTGAGCGCCACACGGCCGTGACGCGCCTCCAAGGCATTATGCTCTTCGTCAAGAGCTACCACGTTGAGTGTGTGCAGTACGCCCTGTTTCACCTCGTCGCCTTCGCAACACTGCTGGGCTTCTCCTTCTTGCCCTTCACACACAAGCTGTACCGGCTGACACTTCACGTTGTCGTGCCGTGGTACTCGTCCTACCTCTACCTGTGCTTTCGCGGCGCCGGCACACACCAACCAGCACGTCGACAGGTGCTACGGTTCACCCTGGCCAAGATGTTGGTGACTTTGGTGCTTCAGCGGACTGTAGGTGACTTCCTCTTCCGGTTGTTGCGAGACCTCTGCATCGCGCTCGGTTTCTTAGGATTGTCGGTACTGATCATTTGGGCGTGGCCACACCGCCACCGTCTCTTCCGCGAAGTCACCGAGGCGATTGCGGAGAGCCTGAACCCCACACCACAGCGCGCGGCACCACCACCTGGGAGCTCCGCGTCTCCAGCTCTGCGGACCCCCATGCAACCGCGTGCGTCCAGCGTCGAAGATGCCAGTACCTCACTGGAGGAACATCCGAGCGGGGTGAACGAGGACCGCTCTGTCACTGGCGGACACCTCCACGACGCCGACAACCATCATCCCCTCAACGTGGCCCGAACGATTCTCGTGCCTGCCGACGACTCCCCGGCGCGCGGAGCTGTTGAGAGCGGTGGCTCCGTTGCAGACCCGTTGCCGGCTGGGGTGGCGCCGACCACCACTGCGTTGCCCACCACGGCCGCATCGCATGGCTCCACCAGGCCCAGCCAAGCCTCCTCAGGCAGCAGCTCGCTGTTCTCTGAGGGCGGCTATGAGGACGACCGGGCGGAGCTGTAGAGGTGCGGCTGAGGCATTGACACCACTTTAGGTGCTCGACTTGACTGACGACCCACAGTAAAACAACAACAACAACACACACTGATTTGAGGACACACACGTCACCGGCAGCGCGCACGGGTTGCGTGATCAAGGCGCATCGGTGTGGACACCATGCGCGTGTCTGTGCCTGTGCGCGTGTATGCGTGGCGAGGATAGCCCTCCCTTCACTTCTCCCCTCTACCTCCCACAGACACGCAGACACACGTATGCATACACCGTTAAAAAAGTCGGTTTTCACTTGGCTTCATCACCGTCACGATCATGGCACGCCTCTTCTACCTTCCCCCCTCCCTGACGCGCTCTCAAAGCTGGTGCTTGTTGAACAGTGCAACGCGTCGCCCTTCTTTTTCTTTTTCTTCTTTTTTTTTTGTGGCGACTTCAAAGGAAGAAAGGATCAATCCTGCCTTTGCACAGAAGCCGACCAAAGGACTTCTGTGTTCTTCTAGACCCCCCTCCCTCCGCACAGGTACGTAGGAGGGCACCGCTGTCGTACGGAATGAGTCTCGCCACAGTCGTCGGGCAGTCGCCGCAAGCCGCGTCGCTGCCAGCTGTTGTGGTGACCGTCATCCAGGAGCAGCTAGATGTTTTTACACGCCTTCAACAGACGCGCTACGTCGAGGAAGGCATTAACCTCACCGAGGAGCAGGCCGGCGCAGAAGTGACGGCGGAGGTGATGAGGACTAAGCCTTTTCCGTCTGCGCGCCCGCTCACCGCGCCGAACACCCGTGCTGCTGTGGCGGAGGCATATCGTCTGTCAGCGTCAGCCCTGGGAGACTACTCTGTAGGTGCCCTGTGGGGGCTGTGCAACGAAGTGCTTCAAGTCCACGAGGGCGACCTTGCCGAGTATGCCAACGCGTCGACGATGATTCGCCGCTGGTATAACACCTACTTTGTGGACATGCCGTACGTGGATGAAAAGATAGCTGAGGCACGCCTACTCAACGTGCCGTCATGCCAGGAGGACGCGCTCTATGACATTGGCAAGTTTCTCCTCGACGCGGTTGAAAGAACCTTCTTCGCTGGTGCATTTACGAAAATGGCCGAGGTGATGGACGTGCTCGTTGGGCTGCTGCGCCGCGCGGCGGTGAACCCCCTCCCTGCGGACGTGGAAAGCGCGTTGGCGGACGTCAAGCGCCTCATGTACGCTTCGTACGACCACGCCGAGGGCAGCCACCAGGCGTGGCAGCGAGATGCGAACGAGCAGACGTACGAGGCAAAACGCATTTTCCAGGATTTCGCCGCACGACCGGACACGTCCGCGTGTGAGGCCATCGCGCACGAGTACTGCCACCTCTGCCTGGACATTCTATTAATGGTGAGTGGAGACGCGTCACTTATTCGCGAGCGCTGCCTGAATGCGAAGTTTAGCCTGTTCGACTACCTCACGGGCGTCTGCGCCGTCACCAACCCCACGATGCTCCTTCACGAGGTTCACCGCGCGCTGTGTGATGCTGTGAGTGATTTCTCACAGTCCGATGCGGACGGCGCCTGGACGTACACGTTGGCCGAGGCTATCCTCGCTGCTGGCTGTGTGGAAGACCTTGTGGTGGCGATGAAGGTGGCCGGCGAGCTCGCTGAGCAGCTCCCCTGGTCGCCGGCGGCGCTTGCGTCGAGCGTGGTGACATCCACTCAAGACTGGGAACGTGATGAGAGTGACGACGACGACACTGATGAACCATTGACGGAGGCTGACCTCATGCCCATGCTCAAAGCTGGCGCGAAGAACCCGTCACTGCGACACTTCGTCCTGCTATGCATGGCAGCCCACATGGCAGACTTGTGTGCGCCACCGGTAGTGGCGCCGTGCGCGGTGGTCGACCTGACACTAGAGCGCAACAACCTGGTTATGCAGTACCTCGAACTCTTCGCGTCTGACTCCCAGACGTGGCGCATTGCTGGCGTGTATGCCGCTTACTCGCCTCTCATCAACCCGGTCGTGCTGTACAACCTCTGCATGTATGCAGCACGCCTGGCCGCCGCGGACGACCAGGTCTACACGCGGCTGAATCACCTCTTCCACCACCTCTGGTCATCGTCCAGCACGCATCAGACGATCCTGCATGCCAAAGCCAAGGCCACGATGCCCGCCAGTGCAACGCTCCTGGCATGGATTGAGGCGAATGAGTATGTGCGGCAGAAGGCTTACAAGGACGCACACCGCTACATTGTGGCAACGCGCTTCCATCAGGGCGACTACGCCGGCGCCGTGTGGCTGGCCGTGGAATCCCAGGTGGCACAGGGCATCCAGTGGCGCATTAAGACTCTTCTGCTGTCCGAGGACGCGCTGCAGAGCCAGCCGGTGCTGCGCATCGGCGAGGGCGTGCACAACTCGTTCATTGCCCTTGACGCGTGCCCGACGGTCGCTCTAGCCGCGAGTTTACGGGTGTGTGCGGCGATCGCGGCCTACGCGCGGGCAGCGGCTGCTTCCTCTGCCATGCAGCGCACTCCCGTCAATGACACGCGCCACGCACCGCTGGTTCTGCGGGCACTCACGTGGACGGTGCAGACAATTGTGGATGCTCTGGAGAGCATGGATGTGTGCGACTTCTTTGTTCACCCGGTAACCACATTCACCTTGGTTGAACACGGTGCAGACATCATCGTGTTGCTCCGCCGCTGGACTCGCCTGCTGCAGCCACACACACCAGATTCAATCAGCGCAGCACTCTCGTCGACTGTTTTGCCCATCCTGCACCAGTCCTTTGAGCTGACACAGGTACACCACCGCCACATGGATCTGAAGAGCCGCGCTGTCCGCATCCGTGAGAAGCTTGCGCGGACGTGTGACTCCCACCTCGATGCGTAGCCCCAAACGAACTGTCCAGACACCGTGTGGGCGCGCGTTCGTGCGGCTTGGGTGTCAGCCCTGCGTGACCGTCGTGCACACTTCTCGGCACAGCCGACACAGAAGGTGGCATTGACGCCGTTTTTCAAGAATCCAACACTATGCGTGCGCGCGCATCCGGGTTTGTTTGTTTGAGTTGGTGTGTCAGAGTTGCGGACACGCGAATAACAAGAGAGTAAAGGATGGTCACGAAGACGTGGCAGCATGTGTTGCCAGAGGAAAGATGGAAGGGGTGTGAGTGAGTGCTGCTCCCTCACGCCACCGTCGCTCTACTTCTTCCCGTGCGCGCGGCTGCATCGCGCGTACACCGAGTACCCGGCTCAACGGAGTTTAACGTCACTGCTGGCACGTCGACGCCGCCGTGGCGCGTGCGCCTTCGTGGACACCACGTTGGCGAACGCACGCTTGTTCTCTTCACGCCGCGTCAGCCGTCTTGGCCACCTCCCTACTTCACCTTCTTTCCTTCCTCTTCTGTGCTTGCTCCGGTTTGTCGTTGTCCACCACCAGAACAGACCGACGCGTGTATCGCTCCTCAGATAGCCGTGCCCACCGCGGTGAACACACACGCACACACAAAGGAACTCGGTGAGCACCCACGCACAAGGCATGAAGCGTTCCCGCGGTGGGTCTCGCCCCCAGGTGTGGACCGCTGCCTTCGCCATTCTCGTACTGGCACTTTTACTAATGGCATGTGGGTACCACGTGGGCACCAACTCCGCGGCCTCTGTCTTCAAGGCAATCGAAGCGAAGCTCACAAGCGAGGAAACACACCTGCGTGACGCTGAGAGACAGTGCGCAGATTCTCGCAGTGCCTTGATGAAGGACTGGAGCGCGCGCCTCGACAGCCAGCTGAGAGTGACACACAACGCCTCCAAAGCTGACCATCACGCTCTACAAAACGCGTATGATCGCGCCACAGAGGCCGAGAGAAGCTGCGCGGAGGGCTACGACAGGCTGATGGACTCACTCGGCGACACGATGCGCGAGGCCCAGTCGCGTCGCGAGAACCTCACAACGCAGCGCGCGCTCACCGGCGAAAACTACGCTCGCCTTCACTCACTCACGCACGGTGACGGGCCCGCCGCGATCGCCATTGCGCAAGATATCCGAGCGCTCTACGAGCAGTACGTGGAGGCCTGCACGGCCTCGCCGGGCTGTGTCGTGGCACCGCTCATTACCAACGCGAGCTCAGTAGAATTGGGGAGCGAGCTCAGCGTGAACACCACGGCGCTTGACGAGGCCTACGCGGCCCAGCTCCCGCGCGACTTTGACCCCCGCGGTGCCCGTGCCCAGCGCCTGCTTTTCCCGCCCGTCGCTGGACACGACGGCAAAGCCAGTGGCCCAACGTACTTTGACCGCGGCGAGAGCGAGGTCACCGCCCCTGCGAAAGGTCCCAAGGCTCCAGTGACACTCCCGCATGGCCTCATGACACACATCTACGACGCCGTTGACGCTGCCTTGTGCGCATACGGCTTGTCGAACAAGAACGTGACGGTGGAGAACGCCTTCTATTTTGATCCGTTGGCAGAACTGGAGGGCCTTGCGCATCAGGCGACGGACCTTGCTGGCAATGCCTCGCACACGGCGGCCTCCCCTTCTCGGCTGAATGAGCTCATTGCCACACCACTACTCCGTTTCTGCGAGGGCTGCGACACGAGTGAGTGGGATGGGCTCTGCACGAGCTTCGCCAGCTATCACGCGCGCCGCTACGGCAGTCTCGACTACTGGGTAGTGCGGTCGATGATTCGCGCTGGGCCCGCCATCCGCGCCGCCGCCGACCGCTTCTGGGAACGCCACGACGCCGCCACAACGCTGGCTGTCGTGGCGCAGGTCCAGCCCACCTACACACATGAGTGCATTCGTGCGACTTTCAACACGTCGCGGGGTAATCACTACGTTTACATGAGAACGATGCCACGGGCCCGTCAGCGTGCGGCTGGGGATGGCGCCGCGCTGTTGTCTTTGCGCGGGCGATCGGCCTTCGCGGAGTGCTCAACCTCACCGGTGGATCTTGTCGACGCGATTCTGCGTGTCGCCGCGGTGGACAACCCCTCCTCCATTTACCTGGACGTCCCTCGCACACTCGCACTTGACGTACTCACGGTGCTTGAGAAGAGGGACCCATCGTGGGTGAGCCGTGTCATCCAGCGGCCGGACGCCTCGCTCTCCAACGCTGCCTCGGATGAGCTGCTTAGTCATGAAATCGCCAGTCGGGCACGACACCTACTCGTGAGCCCGTACCTGTCCACGAGTCGCTACGTGGTGGAAAACTACTTGCTAAGGCACCAGTTCAATCCCGCTGGTTCTGTTTGGTATCTCTGACGACGCATGAAGGTGCCGCGCGCACGCCCATTTCTGCAAACAACAACAGCAACTAACGACAGCACCACCGAGACACAAGTGCTCAGTGATGGCCGCACCTCTGACTCGCTTTCCTCCTCTGTCTCCCTTTTCACTGCATACGTTGTGAGAACGGGGACCGCGCCTGCCAATGAACCGCACAGGGGCAGCTGCGGGACATAAAAACGGAAAAGTGAAGGGAGACTGCACCCGCTGTTTCTGTGTGAGCTACCGCAGGCACGGTCAAACGACACGACGATACACTCGCTTGATTTGACTGCTACCAGTGATGCCCGCTTGCTTGGACTGCAGCTTCGGCGGTGCTCTGGGGAGGGGGAGGGGGCGACGCGTCAACATCGTACACTCTATTCCTCTTCTCTTTCTCCGTCGTTCATCGCCAAAATGATCTCGCCACTGCGCTCCTTCTCTCTCCTACTTGTCAACCACACCTCACTTGGCAGTACCCCAGTGTGCATCTCACTGTCCACGAATCGTCGTGCCCTCGTTTTTCCCGCCACATTCTGTCGTTTTGCTTCACGCGTAACTCCTCTACCCCTTTTTAATTATTAAGTTGAAAATCAAGTTTCTGTAGATCAATCAAACATCTCCACGGAGCCCCGCAGAGCCACACAGGCGGACCCACACACGCGACAGCCTCATTGCTTTTTTGGTTGCGTCGTTTTTCCTTGACACACTGAGCGGTTGTCGTGGACTACCTGGTGCTCACCATGGCGGGCCTCTTACTGAACGTTGCGTTGAACATGATGACCGCCGGTGGCGGTCTG
Organism: Wallacemonas sp. TrypX; assembly: GCA_030849625.1. Lineage (NCBI taxonomy): Eukaryota > Euglenozoa > Kinetoplastea > Trypanosomatida > Trypanosomatidae > Wallacemonas > Wallacemonas sp. TrypX. Next base: position 70,492 of record JASANP010001085.1, read on the forward strand.
GCGGTGGAGCGGCCCAACCGCGTGAAAATTGACAAGGCCCGTGCAGATGCGCGGATGGTGCGAGGCGTTGTGCCTTATCGGGCACCCGTGCCGTACACTGGTGGCCGGGTTCGCGCGTTACTGATTGGCATTAATTACCGCGGCACCTCATCGGAGCTGAAAGGTTGCGTGAACGATGTCTACCAGATGATGGGCACATTACAGAAGATCGCCTTTCCAATCTCGGAGTGCTGCATCCTCGTGGACGATCCCAAGTTCCCCAATTTCAGCGCGATGCCGACGCGCGACAACGTGATCAAGTACATGTGCTGGCTCACCAATGACGTTCGCCCCGGTGACGTCCTCTTCCTGCACTACTCGGGTCACGGTGGTCAGACACGCTCGACGGGTGACAGCCAGGAGGCCTATGACCAGACGTTGATCCCGCTAGATTACAAGACAAACGGCTCCATTCTCGACGACGACTTGTTCGACATGCTCGTGAAACCGCTGCCACAAGGCGCGCGCATGACGTGCGTCTTTGACTGCTGCCACTCGGCGACCATGCTGGACATGCCGTACTCGTTTGTCGGCGGTTCGAATATCTCTGCCAACATCAAGAATGCGCACATGAAGCAGGTCCGCAACGACAACTTCTCTCAGGGCGACGTCGTGATGTTCAGCGGATGCGACGATGCTGGCACGAGTGCGGACGTGCGCACGACAGCGTCTGGGGGTGCGGGCGGCGCGGCGACACAGGCCTTCACCTGGGCTCTCACCAACACGGCGGGCTATCACTTCATGGGCATCCTACTCAAAACACGAGACATCCTGCGCGAGAAAAAATTCCAACAGGTGCCACAGCTCACGAGCTCAAAACCGCTGGATCTGTACAAGCCGTTTTCTCTCTTCGGCCCACTCACTGTCGATACACAGATGATCAACTCGATGCCACAACAGTACCAGCACGCCCCTCAGCAGCCGCAACAGTACAACTTCGCCCTCCCTACGCCGCAACCGCAGCAGCAGCAGCAGTCGGGCCCCTACGCGTTCACCGGTTCCTTTAACCCCATGCCGCCTCAGCAGAACACCCCCCCAGGCCAGTATACCCAGCCCCAGTACGGCGGGCAGCCGCAGTACAATGGGCAACCCCAATACAATGGGCAGCCCGCGCCGCAGGGCTATCCGCCGCAGGGCTATCCGCCGCAGGGCTATCCGCCACAGGGCTATCCGCCGCAGGGCTATCCGCCGCAGGGCTATCCGCCGCAGGGCTATCCGCCGCAGGGCTATCCGCCGCAGGGCTATCCGCCGCAGGGCTATCCGCCGCAGGGCGGTCAACAAGCACCGGGAGCTGGCACAGGTAACCAGGGCCTGACCCCGTTCGACGCCGGCTTCCGTTACTAGAAGTCCACGGGGAGAACCACGGCTAGATTGTGAGCCAACCAATTGTGCCGCCACATGAAACGACATGCGCGTGTGCAGAAGCTGCTCATGCGGCGCATGTAGACGTGCTGCCTTCTTCCCCCCTCTGCGGGTTGACACCAACCGCGCTCTCGTCACACGCGCTTCTTTTGTCGCACAAGAATGTGCCTCCTTTGCCATATTTTTTTTTTGTTACAGTCAACAACGGTTCACAAGAACATCTGCCACAGTAGCTGGCTGTCGTGTCGTGAGTCGACGCGCTCGTGCATCGCGTGCGCTGGCCACAAACACCCCCGTGCACGCACACTCCGCCCAACGGTGCACTCAGAAGGCAATAGGATGGCCCACGCCGCTCTGTGTTTGTGACTCCCTCCAACAACAGCCTACACGGTCAACTCGCTGCATGATCCGGCCACTGCTTGCCCCTAACTCCGCGGAGTACACGCGCCACGTCGTCGCACCCTGCGCTCATTCTCAAACCCCTTCCCTCACCTCGGTGCTTTCCTTTCGTGCTGCGGCGCGCACTTGTGTCGTCGTTTTCTTACCCCACTGACCGTCGAGCGGGACGTTCGTGAGAGTTTTATTTTTGTTGTTGTTTTGGTGAAATTATGTGGACTCGTTGCGTGCCGATCGGCCAGCGTGCCGCTCTGCTGGCGTCGAGCAGCCTTCTCTGTGGCCGACGTTGGTCCACCACCGTACCTCCGACAAGCGGCGCCAAACACGATCAGCCAGCTGATGAGTCCGCCAGACCAACGGAGTCGACGGGGAGTCAGGCTGACATCCCTCCAGCCGAGACACCAGTTGACAGCAACGCCATCCAGCCCAGGCACCGCGGCTTCATTGAGCCGTCCAACGACGTGGTGATGGAGACGGCCCGCAAGGCCCTCGCGCGAGAAGGACGTGACGAAATCCCTGAGTCCATTGTCTGGAGCTGGGAGACGACAGGTCCACCGATTCTGGCGCAAGGCAAGCAGAACGTGTTCGACCGCACTGATGACATCCCCGAGCACGTGAAGCCCTTCTGGCACCACGAGTACTACCAGCAACGTGAGTACTTCAGACTGCAGCGCGAGAAACGTCCGCTAAAGGAGCGCCTGAAGTTGTTGCTTGGTGTTCTGCTCATGGCTGGCGTGGCAGGTGGCACGCTGGTTTTCTTCCGTGTGTGGGTTGAGCAGCCACGGCAGATCCGACAGATGCGCGAGGACCTGCTGCAGAACACCTACGGCCGTGTGCTCGAGCTGGCGGCAGGCCACGGACAGAACATCGGCTCCTACCCGTACGCAGTCCACGAGATCGTCTTGACCGACGCGAACCCGCAGCAGCTGCAGGCACTGCGTTACCGCATTCCCAAGACTGCGTACCCCAAGTACGACGTGCAGCGCGTACGCTCGGAGAGCCTCGATATGTTCAAAGACGGTGAGTTCGACTGTGTCGTGGACATGTTCGGCCTGTGCCACTTACACGACCCTGTTATGGCGCTGCGGCAGATGCAGCGCGTGGTGAAGCCAAGTGGCATGATTCTTCTCCTGGAGCACGGCCGTAGCCCGTACCAGCCGGTCAACTGGTTCCTCGACTACTTCGCCAAGGACCACAATTTCAACACTCATGGCTGCCAGTGGAACTTGCCCATCCGCCAATACTTGCAGGAGTCTCGTCTGGAGGTGAAGGAACTGCGAAACATGCACTATGGCACGACGTACTACGTGGTGGCGTACCCAGAGGTGCTTGACGCGTACAAGGCCCGCGAGGACGAGGCCCAGGGTGGCGAGACGGCACCGAAGAAGAAGAGACCACAAATTTTCTCCAACTTCTTCTAAGTATATTGGACAGGCGATGATGGAGAAGGATTGTTTATGGAATGCCTCGGTGTTGTGAACCTGCTCGTACATGTGTGCCGCGGTTATGCACGCGAAAGGAGGGGGCCGATAGCCACGCGTGTGGCAGCTGTCGCACCAACCCACCCACTCCTCGCATGCCCGTGTGAGAAGACTCATCCACATGTACTTGTTTGTCCTTCACACGTGCTCGCTGTTCGTTGTTCACTCAGTTCCGCTGTGGAATCACACAAACGTCCTTGTTTTGCGCAGATGGTAGCTGTGGGGTTGAGGGGCCAATCGCAAGGGACGTTCCAGAACCCAGCCCATATGCATTTTTCACGGCGTACGACGCACACCACTGGTGCGGTGGTCTTCACACAGATGCGCTTCGACAAAAACACAGTCAAAGGTCACACCGGCGTCGACCACAAAAACAAAGGGACGCTTGTATAAGCGCGGTAGAAGGGGCGTTACAAGGACTTGTCTTCTATTCTGCTCTCACGGGGTTCACATCCCGTGCACTTGAAACCAAGGTCACACACATAACACCCGCCAACCTTCGCACGTACACATACACGGTGAACACGGAAATGCGGTACATCAGTCGGAAGGGATTGCGCCGTCTCACCGTGTCTGCCTGCTGACTGGAACAGCACGGCGTTCACGTGACAGCGCCCCGCTCGCCGTTCTTGTGTGCAACGAGTCCATCGTATATCTGTCCATCCCCGCGTAGACCTCGACTATGCGCTGCAGACGGGCCTTGTTCGATCTGTCAGCGCACCGCCGAGCGGATACGCATCCTCTCTCTCCACACACACACCCACACACAAAAGCTCTCGGTACTCGCACTTCTTCCTCGACCACTTACGCTTTCCTTTGCTTCCTCTATCTTCTAGACCGACATCAACACGCAGACACTTGCTTGTGCTAGGACTCTTGGCCGCATCACCTCCTCCCAAACGTAAGGCAAAGCCCAGCCTCACAGCTGGGCACTGCACACCCACACACGAACACGGACGAACGCTGACACTCACGTGCCCGTTCACGTACAGAGCAGCTCGCAGCGAGTCTCCTTTTCTTGCCCTGTGTCGTTGCTCTGCAGCTTGGACAGCCGGTTGGCTCACGCTGAAACGGATTCCGCAACTTCCGCCTACTCACGTGCTCCCGCTTTCGACGTGCGTAGTCTCACGTGTGGCCCAGGCCACCTGGAAAGGCATCGCAGAGTGCACTTGGGACGCCTACTTTGCGCGCAGTGTAATACAGCGACTCGCTCTGCGCCGTCTGGACTGTGACGCACCGTGGCATGGATCTCGTGCGACGCTGCACTAACCACGCTCACGTGCGCCTACCTCCGTCCTCAACATGGTCTGAGAGCTTTGGCGGTCACGTTGAGGGCATATGCGTAACTTGCCTCACAACGAACCACCGAACCTGGCCAGCACACGTGCTGTCTGCTCACATCCATCAGTTGTGCACAGCCTTGCACACGACACTCTCCGCCGCGGCTGCCATTCCGTGCACGCACGCCCACGCTCTCATGGAGTTGACTGGCTGCTTATTTCAGCGAGTGAGCACGCCTGCGTCTTTGGAGACTGAGTGTGAGATCGAGGAGCAACGCTTGCGTGCTGCCTTTTTCCGGTGGCTGCGCGCCTTGTACGCGCCAGAGGTACCCCTGGGCGGTGAGGGACAAGCCAACAGCTCTCCCCTTCGGTGCGTCTCACAGGGCGAGCCGTGCCTGCTCGGGGTGGCGCAAGATACAGACAATCACCGCGCTTCACAAGTGCCTCCGTCACTAGGGGCCTGCGTGACGGAGCTGCTGCTGGATCAGCTGTGCGTGTCTATTCGATGCACATCGGCGACAGCGACCATCTCACCAGCGGCTTGCATGTTGCTCATGACTGATCTGTGCGCTCAAGACGACGCCGCCGGCGAGGGTTTCCTGCACCACCTATGCGCCAACCACCTTGATGAGGCATTGACACTGTTGCGTACCGTCACGCACCTCGGGATGGACGGAATGTTGATGGAGCTGCTCCTCTTTTGGATTCACCAGGTGTGTGTGCGATGCCGCCGTACACCTGAATTCCTTGAGCAGCTCGCCGTCTCGTGCGTCCCGTCAGGTTTCACAGACGCGCTAATGACGTGCCTGGCGGACTGGGCGGACAGTGAGCCCGTCGTTCTCAATGCACTCTCCATTCTGTCGGTGCTTCTGGACGCTGAGACGACGGCGCATCATCTTGTGCCGCCAGCAACCACGAGCTCACCACCGACCGACAGGGACCTGTCTCCCCTCGACGCCCTCCTTGACCAAGCCGAAGACGATGGTAATGGCGGCACCAGTGCACCCAGACGCGGTGCCGATTTGTCTTGGGACGGGCTCATGCGCCCGGTTGTCCCACTCCTGTTGCACCGCAGCGCTGCGGTCGTGGTTCTGGCCTCAGAGGTCATACAGCGCGTGGTGGCTCGTGGTACTCGCGCGAATGGGGTGTCCCTCCATCTGTTGGAGTGGGTGGAGGACTGTGCGCTTGAGGTCGCCAGCGCAGCGGAGTGCGTGACGGGTCGTGCTGTGCTTGCGCTCTTGTCGACGCTGCAGAGTGGGCCCCAGCAAGTGCGTGCGGTGAGTGAGGCAAGGCAGGCGCGTGCACTGCGCGTGTTCTACCAGTTTGCGGAGTTGCCGAGCGATGTGTGGGTGGAAGCCCACAGCTGCCCGTATTTCGCAGCGCATCTCAGCAGCGCAGTGAAGCACGGCGGTGTGGATGCGGAATCGTTTGCCACGCAAGCGCTTCGTCAGCGCTTACGTGGTGACCATCACTGCCCTTCTGTCGCATCGAGCTGCTTTCTACAAGAGGTGCGTTGGCTATGTGTGTGCCAGCGGCGCGCCACGGCTCTGTTGCCTGAAACCCTTGCGGCGCTGGCACACGCGCTGCTGTCGATCTTTGACATCGGCACCACGCAAAACCCTTTCGATGCGTTGTGCCGTGCCGCAGAAGATCGTCCCTCTACCTGGCCAAACACGCTGTCTGAGGTCGACGTGTTGTTATGCGTGATGGAGGCGGTTGTGTGGTTATCAGCCGCAACGCTGGCATCAACCTCGCTGGCCACACTCGGTGCTTTCGCGCTGAATCATTTCTGTTGCAGTACGGCGCACGCCGCTGAATCTTCCTTCTCCCAATCACCTTGGACAGAAGACCTGTGGCGGCCTGCTGGTCGTCTACTGGCGTGGCTGCTACGTGCGACCGGCGGGTGCGGAGGGGTGGCGTGTGACACCGGCCTTGCATCGCACCTCGTTCGCCAGCTCTTGCAGCACGGTGCGGTGGATTTGCTGCTCGCGTCACCCGCGTCACGCCGCCATCCCACCTTCTCGCTAGACACAGGGACACCGCCCACGCCGCTACCAGCGACGGTGTCAGAGGAGGTGGGTGCGGAGGCGCCTGGCCGGATGGGGAACACGGCTTCTTGGAAGCTTGACGTGGTTGCCGCGCTTCTCTGCGGTGCACCTTTCTCCTCACCGGTGACCACACGTAGGCTGACCGAAGAGGCCTACACCTGTGCGGATCTGGTTGACTTTGGGGAGTACAGCACCGACGGCAGTGCGGACGCTTTGCTGTGCAGCCTCACGGCGTGGGGCTGCCCGGTGGCGGGTGTGACTGAAGAGCAGCTCGCCCGCCGGGTGATGAGACGTCGGGCACGGTGCCAATTCCCACCTTCAATGTACTCGCAGCAGCCTGTAGCTCACCAGATGGACACCACAGCCAGCGCAGATGGCACATCCTGCGATGCACACGCTTCAGCCAGCGAATGGATGTGCATGGTGAAGGGCCTAGTGATGCTGCTATGGACACATCACCAGCGGTTTGGACGGCTGCCCGTGGCGGCTGCCGCCGTAGAATCACGCGACAACGGCACGGCTCCCGGTGCGTCGTCGGGCTTAGACGTCTCCGCTCTCCTCGAGTATCCCTGCCGTCAGGCCTGGCGACCGTTCATGCTGTGGTGGTCCTCGATGCTCGCGGTGGCAGGAGCCGACCTTTGCGTCTTTCTGGCGGCGCTCGCGTCATGCGAGGAGTGGCAGCCACTGGTTTGCGCCGTGCTCCTTGTGTGCCACCTCGAACCAACAAGCGTACCTCCGTATGTGACGGCTAAGGCGGCCGAGAAGAGGCACAACAGCGGTCTGGCGCAGGACAGATCGCCGTGGTGGCTACACGCCATCTCTGCCTCGCCAGTGGTCCCCACGCCCACCCCGACTGTGCGTGTACCGCCACCTTCACCACCACTGCACGCCCTTGTTGCACTTGCACTGACGCACGTCCAGCGTGTGTGGGGTTTTCAGCCACACACTTCACTGACTGTGGCTTCACAGAGGCATGACGCGGCAAGCCTGCTGACATTGACGGAGAACATCCTGTCGCACACCCAAACACACAGTGTGACCGAAACGGACTGCGATGCCACCTGTGCATTGGCGGGTTCCCTACATCCTAACGCTCTCCATCGCCAAGTACTCGTCAAGCACCTACGACCTCTTCTACTGTTGTCCGCTCCACTCGCCGACCTGCAGAACGTGCCCAGCAACCTCTCGCTCGACGCGCCAGATGCGCAGGGGCTGGAGGATGCTCTCGGCGCCACTCTTGTGGCGGCACTGGCGGGCCTGGGGCACAAGGAGGTGGACGCTGTGTCGGTGCTAGTGCTCGGGCATGCGGTGCCTACCCTGCGGGCGCGCCTGGCATGGTGGTCACACGTGGTGTCACAAGCGGATTTGGCCCCACAGCGCGGGAGTGCTCTGCGCTCACTCACTGTGTGGCTGCAGTTGGCGTACATGGAATGCTGGGGGGCTGCTTGTGACAGCCAGGGCGAAGTGCTCCGTGCACACGCGCTGACTCTTGTGCCGTCTCTCTCCCGTCTCGAACAACAGACACTGTCTCTTCTTCTGACCAGTGCCAAGGAAGATGAAGACAGAGACACAATGCTGAACGCCAGCGCAGTGATGGCGCTTGGCGCGCTGCTGCGCGTCTCTCTCCACAACACGTTGCCGTGCGGCCACGAGCTGCACAACACAAAGCAATCTCCATCACTGTGGTGGACGCTGCTGCCCTTTACAGACATTCATCGCGCACTCACTGGTACCGCGATGAGTGGCGGGCGTGATGGTCCCATCCCTTTCGAGGCTGCGCTGACCACCCTTTCGCTGCCGCAGTGGCAGTGCGTGCTCTTGTTGCTGCACGCGCTCTCACAGTTCGTGTTCGTCACCGAGATGCCTTCCGCGTGGTCCACACATCAGGTCGGTGCGGCGCGAACGAGCGTTGTGGCAGAGGAGCTGAGCGCGCTTGAGATCGTCTTGGAGTGGTCCTTCGCGGTGCTCTCGGCGACGGGCCACATAACGTCTGCACGGGCACATCTTGATCTGAGCCCTGTGACTCATTTGGTCAACGAGCTTCTCCACCGGTATCGCTGTACCTTGGCTGGTACTCTGCACTCGCTGGCCCTGTGCGCCACATGCCGTAGCGGAGCTGGTGTCTTTACGGTGCGGGAGCTGGGCTGGATGGTCTGTGGTGTTTTGCAAGCCGCCCCGTGTCAGCACTGGCTTCTTGCACTGCCGCCTCCCTCCCGTGCGCGGGCCATGTGTGAGCTGCTCGAGTGCTACGGCACAGCAATCGCGGAAGCAGCTCACAAGCGTCCCCAGCGGCGTGGCTCCAACCACAGCGCCGAGAAGTCCCTGCTGGCGCACACGCTCACTTGCGCGGCGCAGCGCTTCTTTGCTGCCGTAATGAGTGAGATACCGCCATCGCTGCGTCGTGTAAAAGACTTTCTATGCCCTCCCTGCACACAGGCAAGCGCCGCTAGTGCGTCTGATTCCGTCGTTGACGTCACCACGGCACCGCTCGTGTTTTACCCCGTTCGCACACGTGACGTCACCATCTTTCTCGTGGTGCCTCCTTCGGCATCTGTGCAGCGTCACGCCCGGTGAACACCCACCGCCGCTGCGTGCACTCTCCGTGCACCAGTCACCGTAGAAGACTCTTTTCGCGCGCCGATCCATCGCGCGTGCGTACAGATGTTTTTGTTTTCCCTGCTGTCTTTTCTTGATGATCCTGCTAGCTGCTGTGCGTTTCTCCCTCTCATTGTTTTCCTCCATGCCTCCGTGCGTAGTGTACGCCTACACACACACTCACACAAACTGCACGGCTTGCCGGCCGAGGGGAGTCTTCCCGCTCCGCGTTCTTTCCAGAGCGGTTGCATCGTCTTCTCGACGGCTGCGTTGACCGTTTTCTCTCCTCGTTGGCGCGCGGGGTTCTGCCCCCCCCCCCCCCCCGTTAGTGGCTGCTTCCACCGCATATGCCTTTATGTCATCATTCTGCCGCTCTTTTCTTCTTTTCGATGTAAAAGCTGCTTTCTGATTCAGTCACTCGGCGGCTCATTGTTTCACACTCGCTTCTGCGAGTGTGATTTTCTCTCACAACCCTTTTTCTTCTTCTTCTATTCACTGCCCTTTCAAGTGCTGTGCGCTTGCGGCAGTTGTGCCCGACACATGAACCTCTTGAGCCGTGCTTCTTCGAGACGACTGTGCGCGGCTCTGCATCAGTCCGCACTAGGTACACTGTACTCGACTGTCTGTGCACACTCAACGGCGTCACATGCGGCCGTTCCCGTGGCGTCACGCCCTTTGCATGGCGAGTGGGAGCGAACGCTGACTGACTTTTACAACGCACTCGGGACGGTGAGTGGCGTTCATGCGAGTGTGGCGTCTCGCACCGGCAGTGCACGAGACCTGCGCGCTGTTTGTGACAAGGCGGTCGAGGCCATGCGGTGCTGCCTTGAATCTGGCCGATTCCAGGAAGCTGTGGATGTGCACACCGCGGCGTGCCGCTGTGGGCTGTCGTCGGTACAACTGAGCACGGGCGGGCCTTCCCCAGTGCAGGGCGACGCCGCCCTGTTGGACACGCTGGCACTCGCTGCGGTGCGTCAGCTCCCGTTTTGTGTACAGCAGTCAAGGACGATGCTGTCCCTCCTGGATGCCGAAGATGACAGCTTTCGGCCGTCCACGCATCCTCTTTCTGACAGCCATGACGTGCCTGCGGTCGAGCTGTTCCGCGTCGGCCTGCAGCAGCGCTTGCACGTGTTGCGCACAACCGGTCAACTACAACGCTCCCTTGGTCACCAGTATTTCCTGTCGGCGATGCGCGAAGTGGGCGACTCTGAATCACTCCGTACAGAGGTCGAGACGCTCCCGCTTGTCCAGCTGTCAAGCCTCGCGCTGTGGCATCCGTTTGCCTACGAGAGCCCTACGTGTGCGTGGGCACGGCGCCAGAAACTCTTCGACACGGTCGGTACGCACGGCGCGGGCGTGAACCGGTATACAGTGACGCAGGAACGGCAACTACAGCAGCTCAGTGACGCCACGGCGTCGATTCGCCCGCTGTGTACGTCTAGCGTGTCTCTTCTGAGTGCGCTCGTACCGAGCTGGGATGCGCTCTTCCTCCGACGTGTGGCAGAGACGCTGGTGCTGCCCGAAGCGGCACACGACGTGTTTCCCTCTGTGTACACCCATGCGCGCCGCACGTCCCGACGTCGCCACAGCCGCTGGACAGGAACAGAGCTGCCAGCAGCCGCTTGGCTGGACGGAAGCCTGTTCCGTGACGAAGACAGCACCACAAGCACTGGGTCACCAGCGGGGCAATACCATCCGTTGCAGCGCCTTGACGCCATCCTGAAACGTCGCTCTCACCTTGACATCGTGGTACCGGACCCAGACTTTTTGTTCCGAAACTTCCAGCAGCTATTGCAACTCGCGCGACACCGAGAGATCGTTGTGACCCACGGTGTGATGTTGGATATCGTCGATCTTGCGTGTGCCCCCGAAGACCCTCGCCGCTTCCGCGCCCGCCGGGTACTGCTCAACTTGCTGCACGTGACCGCTCCACCAGCGAGCGACGTGGAAGACTGCCCCACTCCTCCGGCACCGTGTGCCGTGCTGGACGGACGCGTGCGGCGCCGCGACCAACAAGGCCGCCACACCGCGGGCACACGCCGCCGGCGACAGCCGTCTTGCGGCTTCACTCTCCTGGGCCTGCAAGATGAGCTCGTTCTCTTGGAGCGGTGCCCTGAACGGTTCTTTCTCGGTGACCGTCGCCACCGGCACTGCGACAGTGTGAACTTCAACACCCAGTGCCTCCAGCTCCCAGGCAGCCCTTCTCGCTGCCGCCGCAGTGCGGGAGAGACCGGTATGCTCTCTGCTCTTCTCGTGGCAAAGCAGCTGCAACGAGTCGTTGCCTCCTTCAACCACAGTATCGACGTATACCGGGAGACAGTTACAGCGGGGAGCAACGCTGATCCTTCCCTGGATGATATTGTGAAGGGCATCCTTGAGAACCCCGCCAACGACAGTGCCCGCACTCCTGAGCTGGCACCGCCGCCGCAGCCAGCTCCCCTTTTCAAACAGCGCTCCCGCTTGCAGCGCGTGCGCACCCCCGTGGTCGTCGCCACTACCTCCCCCACAGCGCGCACAGAGGCGTTTAGTATTGGTGTGGAGATGTATCCACCTGTCGTGGTGCAGTAGCCTTTTCTTTCGCACTGTTGTCGCCGTAGACAGGCCGTGCTCCATTGTCTTGTTCTTTTTTTCCCCTTCCTCAAGTGCTTCCCCTGCTCCATAGAGGGACCATAAACACACTTCCCAAACAGCTACAACACAGAAAGAACCCACCTCTTTGCAGTGGCCCTTTGTTCACCTTACTGCGGCCAAGCGCGCACCCTTCTGCGAGGTGACACTCAGAAGCCTGCTGCTATTGCTGTTTTTTTTTTTTGTGTGTGTTCTCGTGTTCTTACGAAAGGAACACAAGCACGGTTAGAGCCAAGGCACAATGTGTGAATGTAAGTGTGCACGCACACCTCAAATCGCCTTGTGCCAGCTCTTTGTTTCTTCCCTCCTGTTGGCTTGTCGTGTTGTCTGTGCATGGCGCGCACCACCACCCTTGTACCACCCCATGCGCCTCTTCCTCCCCCTCTGCCTGTGTTTGGGATGCACTCGCCTCTGCGACTTGCCTTCCGCGCTGCCGCCTAAACTGTCCTAGCGTAGCTTTCGTTAATTGTAGCAAGCCCTAGACGTGTGAGCCCAGCACACCCTCTCGTTTTCCTCTTACGTTCTTACTCACTTACGTAACTTCCTGTCATGTTCCGCCGCAGCTGCGTCAAGGCCTTGCAGGCCACGCGTGTTGCGCAGGTGTCTTTGGTCTTTAAGCAGCTGGAGGGCAACGCGCCGCTGACGAAGAAGGACAAGCCTGTGAATTCGTGGGGCGATGAGTTCCTGAAGCCACCGACGTCCGACAAGATGACCAAGGAGTATGGCCGCTATGCCAAGTACTCCGATCCCGCCATGTGCGACGTAGACACGTCCGAGGAGGTGGTGCTCAACACGTACCCTGACGGCGCCGCTCCGGGTCGCATCGAGGCCACGACCGGCGTGGCGCTGAAGGACTTCAACGCCTCCATGTGGGATGAGGAATTCTTTCGCAAGCATATCCTCAAGCCGAAGCTGCCCGATGAGCTTGAGGACCGCGCCCGTGTGACCGACTACGCGCTGAGTTCATGCATGCTTGGCTTCGTGATTTTGATGGCGCGCTACGCCCTGTTGCCCATCTGGTACGTGGGCCAGCCTGCCATGTCCATGGTCGGCCAGATGAACATCGAAGCAGAGATCGGCGATATGGAGGACCGCGAGTGCAAGACCGTTGTGTGGCGTGGCAAGCCAGTGTTCGTGTACAAGCGCAGTGAGCGTCAGATGAAGGAGGTGCTGGAGACACCCATGTCTGCCCTGAAACACCCCGAGACCGATGAGGCCCGCTTCCCCGACCACCGCGACAAGGCTGTGGTCATTGCTATCTGCACCCACCTTGGCTGCGTGCCGATTCCAAACGAGGGTCTCTTCAACGGCTTCTTCTGCCCTTGCCACGGCAGCCACTACGACCCCTCCGGCCGTATTCGCCAGGGTCCCGCTCCGTTGAACCTGGAGGTGCCGCCGTACAAGTGGCTCGATGACAACACTATCTACATGGGTAAGCTTTAAGCGCGCCAGGCCGCACGCACAGTGCGAGGACGCCACCGCTGCGGAGCTTCCCGTGTAAAGTTGGGCAGAGAGCGACATAATGTGAGAAGGTCACGATACGAGAGCTCTATTTGTTTTGTTCTAGCATGAGGCTCTCTTCTCTGCCCCACTCTCTCGCACACTCTCAGAGTTGTCGAGTGACTTTGCGGTTCTTTGGCGTTCAGCTTTTTTTTTCTCTTCTCCTTTTTCTTCTGTTTTAAGATAGGTAGGCTAAAGAAATGAAACGAAGAAACACAAACGGAAAAGACGTGATACGGAAAGGCGCGGCCCATTATTTTTGTTCTTCTCTCGGTTCTTCCCGTCTCTCTCTTTTTCTTTTGTTTTGTAGGCACCAGGGATCACAGACAGTGAAGAATATCTGGATAACGACACTTTCCACCGTAGCCAGCGACGATGATGGAGGAAACAGACGCCTGTGCACACACCAACTCATCACCGAGTGAGCATGCACGCGGGGCTGACCACTGCAGACGATGGAAAGCCGGGGCGTCACTCCCAGCCCAGCGGCGCATCCGCCAACTCCGGTGCTCTCATCGGCGTTGTCTTCTGTCGCACTTTCTGCTGCCCCATCATTCCGGATTCTGTTCGCACCAACGTCCCAGGTTTTGTCATGTTCGCTGTGCTGGATACTGAAGTGGATCTTAGTGCTCTTTTGAGCTAACGAAACACAATAATAACAACCACTGTGGCAAGCAGCGCGCCCCTAACCACTCGTACGGGATCGCTAGCAAGCGCATCGCGCGGACGACCATGAGCGGAAGTATTAGTGAACATGGCGCCCCCCTCTCCACCCTTTTCCCCCCGAATCGTGCACGAATGCCCGCGTGACGTATCGTGGCTGACAAGTGGCAGGAGTGTTACACGGGCGTACCACGGATTAAAGCAAGCGCTTCTTCTCTTGCCAGAGTAGCGCAAGGTAACCGCGGTGGCCTGGGTGTACTTGCTCGCAAACAATAAAGTCCATCCTGGCAGGGTCTTCCATAGCGCCAGTGCAAATGGAGCCGAACTAGCGCACAGCCCGCGTGTGCAACGACACTGATGGAGCATCGACACCCACGTTCTGTTTCTCTCATCCAATACCTAACCCCTCGTCGTTATTGTTCACAGCCTTCCATTCACTTTTTCTGCCGACAACGGCGATTTACTCAACGGTTGAAGAGGTTGTCAGTCGTCATCTCAGATGCAAGCATGACATCCGAACACGTCAAGCGCGCGCGTGAAGGCTTCCAAATTCCTTTTCCAGAGTGTAACGCGCTCGCTTCCTATGGCGTGCATGGCTCGATTCACCCAGCACCGGAGAGGTACGTGGAGGCGAACGAGGAGAGCCCACGCACCGATTCCCTGCGTCACACAGAGCCAACACGTAGCCCTGCATTGAAGCGCGCACGTGGGGAGGCTGTTCCCCCATGCCGTGATGGCGCAGTGGACATCCCAATGTACGAACGCACACTGCCAACGCGCGGCGCCCTCATTGAAATCATCCGCGGTGACAGCGGACGCCGCTTTCTCTTTACGTTCATGACGGATGTCCGTTGCCGCTGGCACGTGCGCAACACGATATACTACGCAGCGGCCTTCCCGTCTGTTCCGGGCGGCGTGTCCAGGAACAGCAGCGGCTGCGACCTGGAAGAGGTGGTGTGCGCGTACACGTGGCTCCCCTACCACGGCGCCCCCAGGTGTGCGCCGTCAACGATTAATGAAGAGCTGATAGACGGCGCGGCTCGCGAGACTCCTCTGACTTACTACTACACGAAAACAGGCACATCGCGCGTACCACTGCCACTTGAGCCGCCTCCCCGGGATCATGTTGGCCCGCGCACCGCGCCGTTGCTGGTAGATTGCTTACTGGAATGTGCGGCCGAAGAAGCCTCAATCACCGAACCAAGCAACTGGGCGTGGCTGTTCTGTGGCAAGTCACTGCGATCAGAACAGGGACGTGCACTGCTGGAGGCGCAGCTACTCGCCGCCTGCCTGCAAGGTAGCCGAGCGAACTCGGTAGAGCCACCACCGCCAGCCACCGTCGCACCGCGCCTTCAAATATGCGTTTTTAGAAAGTGTTGATGACAGATCCACAACACACACACACACACACACACGGAGAGTCTTGCTTTTTCATTATTATGCTGAGTTTTTTCCCTTCATCACAGTGCCCCACCGCCGTTGCCCCGGTACTTTTCTTTGTGCGCGCATAGATGCATCATCTGTATCGCCTAGCTGCCCCACACTCCATTTCACCGCGCTTCCTACAAACTCCCCCCTCCCCCATCTTCAAATACCCGTGGCCACACTGGCACTCAGTCTCTTTCTTTCGTGCTTTGTTCTGCCAACGTAAAACAAGCATCAAAACTAGTCATTTCGTGCTTCGCCTTCTAGGCTGTTCACCATCACCGCCAAAAGCACAAACTCACCAAAGCGTGAACGTCTCTGAGTGCGACAGGAACAGGGCGACATACACACGTACTACCCCTTTCACACACCCGCAGGGCTCCGTCATTCACGGGTGCACCGCTCGCTTTCGGACTGAGTCTTGACCTCCTTCTAGTAACTTTCCGCGTGCCTATGAATAGCAATTATCGCCACGATGATGCAAGCACCGGTGCCCGTGGGCCTCACGTGCAAAAGGAGCGCTTCGCACGTGAGCAGTACGTGCGTGTCCAACTGAATGGCAACCGCACAGAAATCGGTGTTGTTGCGGACGTCAACGAGTTCGACGGCACCATCACGGTCACCACTCGTCACGGGTACGACGTCGTGGTACGCCCTGAAGCGGTGCACCGCGCTTTTTTGGTGGTGCTCGACCTCAACGGTGTGCTTGGCGCACGTAACCGCGTCGGCTTCAAGCCGCGCCCGCACGTGGCGGAGTTTGTCAAGTTCCTATTCAACCATTTTGCCGTCGCCGTGTGGACGAGCGGGCTTGAGCGAACCTCCACCCCTGTTATCGAGGCTGTGTTTGACGGCTACCAAGACCGTCTTCTTTTCACCCTCTTCCGCGACGCGTGCATATCGCGCCCAACGCTGGACAACCCACACGGCACCTTCAAGGACCTGCAGCGCATTTTTGACTCGTATCCCCAAAGCTTTCACAGCGTGAACACTATTATCATCGACGACTCCCCTGATAAGTGCTCCCACCCCGACATTGCGTTGTGCCCTGTTCCGTTCAAGGACGCACCGGAACAAGCAGACGACACTGGACTTATCAAGGTGATGCAGGTTCTCCAGGAGGTGCTTGACACCGACTCTATTCACCCGCTCATTCGCGCCGCAGAGGAGCGGCTGACACTGCTCCGCGCCGCGACAACTGGGGTCACGAGCGCGTCATTGTCGTCAGCGCCTCAACCGACAAGCATCCACACATCCGCTTCCACCACCAACGAGCAGGAGCAGCTCCACGAGATCACGCTGTGGCGGACGCGCCTTTGCTGCGAGAACCTGCGCGGATGCTGCCGCTTTGGCAGTGAGTGCCGCTTTAGCCACGATGTGGACGACGGCAAACGGCCGTGCTCCCACAAAAACACGTGCCGCTTCGGACACGCCAGCCGCTGGGTACCCACCGCCAGTGACGACGTTGTCGACCGGCGTCGTCGCGAGCGCATGCGCTTCACAGACCAAAGTGACAAGTTCTTCCTATCAAAGGAGGAGCTGGCTACCGTGCAGCAAGGTGGACGTAGCCACACAGGCATCCCGCGCCTCGACGCCGTGAATGAATCAGCGCGCACAGGTGCGTCAACCAATGCCCACGTAGCGCATGCCACAAGTCTGCCAGCCCCACGCAGTGGCGCGGCCAACAAATCGCTGAACACCACCTTTTCGACGAACCCACGGACCTCGCAAACGCAGAACGCACGCCAAAATGATGTATTAGCACCGACGCACGCGCAGCGGAACACAGGCGGTGGCGCTGGTGGTGTGGACCTTAACCGTGCTTTTGCCGGCTCAGTACCACAGCGCCACGTGGGAGCCCAAGGTGCCGTGGCTCCGCCGCAGCCGCGCTCGGCCCAGGTGAATCAACCGCGTGGTGGCAGAAACGAAGTGCACCTTCGCGCCAACCAGAAGGACGGCACAGCGCTGTTGAGACAGCTGGAAATGCTGACAAGGCAGTAGTGCGTAGATACCACCTGGTCCCTTTTTTTTCTTTCTTCATCCTTTTCCGAGGTGAGTACCGCTTCGTTCACCTCGTACATGATATTGCTTCACGTGAACACCTTTCCACCACCTCTACAACAAGTACCACTACTCTAAACGCCGCTGGGATCTCTCTCTTTCTTTCTCACTTTCTTTCACCAAGCTGCACCACTGGACTTGAGCCATGAGCGTGCGAGAGCCGAGACTTGCGCCTGTTTCGTCACGTTCTCTGACGGAAACAATCAAAGAAGAAAAGAGAAAAAAAAAACAGCAAATCACGCGTGAACTCTGGGATACCACCAGGCTGGAACGACACTCACGTCGACACTTCTCTCTGGCGCTCTTGGCTGGAGCCCCGTCTCCGTCTCGTGCGTCTCCCCACTGAGAATTTTCAGGCGGAGGGCTTCAACGCACCGCTTGTGAATGATGGCCGCGGTCCAGTGAGCACACCAGCAAGATATCTGCGCATCTCCCTTCTTTTTTTTTTTGACCGTGCCGTGTCGGCGCAGATTTCCTCCCTATTTATTTTATTTCTTCTGCATCCTTGATCTCCTCCCTCTTTCTTCCTGAAAAATACTTCTCACTACGTGCACCTGCTGTCATTGAATGCTCGTAGCAACATGCCCCCACGCACCAAGTACGGGCAGTCTCCGGACACAACAGGGGTTAGCACCAACAGAGCATATGGGCACAGCCCGCAACCGTGCACACCTAGCACGGCAAGCGGCACGGAGAACAGCGGCAAACGAAACTGGCAGGTGTGTTCATTGCAGGAGGGCAATCGGTGTAGTAGGTACAGCGGTGAGCTACGTGACGACAAGCCCCACGGCTTCGGCTTGGCATTCGACGCAAGCCACAGTCTCATTTACAAGGGTCAATGGAAAAACGGCTACCGGCACGGCGTTGGAACGGCGTACTACCGCGATGGTGCCAGCTACACCGGCACGTGGGACCGGAACCGCCGCTCTGGGAAAGGCGTCATGCACATCGGGCCGTCACATGTATACGTTGGCGAGGTGAAGAATGACAAGGTTTGTGGGAGGGGTGTGATGCACTACCCCAACGGCGACAGGTTCATCGGCTTTTGGGAAAACAATACGCACCACGGTGTGGGCACCTACATCTTTGCGCACGGTGGCCGATACGAGGGTCAGTGGGCTCACGGCCATCGCGAAGGAAATGGACGATACGAAAGCACCGACGGTGGCGTGTACGTCGGCCGACTAGAAAATGACAAAAGGAGCGGCTTCGGTAGGCAAGTGTTTGCCGACGGTGACGTGTACGAAGGAGAGTGGATGGACAACTTATTTGAAGGCACGGGCACCTACACATCTGCCAACGGAGGCCACTCGTACGATGGTCAGTGGTCAAAAGGACTGTACAACGGCTACGGCGTGCTTAGCGATCGCAACGGCCAACGAACCGCTGGCGAGTGGCGTGCTGGCGAGAGCGTCAACTCAAACCAAACACAAGAGTGACCGAAGACACCGAGTTCGGTGACAGGCAAGGTTTCTCTTGTTAGGTTTCCCCATTGCTAACGCAACAAATTCCAGTCATGTGCGATTTTCTGACGCAGACTGGGTGAGTTCCTTTTTTTCTTTCCATTGCTTTTTCTTTTTGGAGTTTGGGAGAGCCTAGTTGACAGTAGTAGGAGTGGACGACTAAATCAATACTTGAAGATGCGCGCGCTGCACGGCGCTACTTCAGTGACTAACGCCGATAGCTATCCTGTCTTCTTACCGCAAGGTTATAACGGAGTCTTTCATTCCTACTGTTCAATTTTTTTGGTTCCACTCACCACACCAGTACCCGACCTCACGTCGCGGGCGAGTTTTCACCTTGCCGCATCGTAAGTTTACCGTTCAACTACAGCCAAAACACAGCAGTGCTCAGCGGCGTGTCCCCGCTCCCCTGACGTAGAAGCCCCTCACGAGTGGCCTTCGTTTGGAGCAAAAAGGTATTTCGCCCACATCATGCGCTCCACTCGTTTCACCACAACCCCTCTACTTTTACCTTCTACATCCTTGGTCTGTGTATGTACCCCTTCTCCATCTCCACCCGAGGAAAACCTGAGTCACGAGTTCTCTCTGTCTCGCACTTTTGTTTCTTCGATCTCTTCTCTTTCTTGTTTCCTTTTTTCCTCGATTTTATGTTCTGTGGCGTCGACTGCTACTCTCTACAGTCACGCCGCTCGCGTGGCGTTGCCGCTGCGCGTTCTATAAGCCTACACGACATCCACCCCTAGCTTATCATAGTGGTGGCGTGTAGGCAGGCACCGAGTGGAAAAATCACTATCTGTACGTCACACCAAAGAGAACGGAAAGAACAAGCTTCGACACTGTCACCCAACACCGTGATGACACTACTAGTTGAAGGCGTGGGCATACGATCGCGTAGCCACGGCGCGGGCGAACAAGGGCAATACTACTGCTTAGCTTGGGATTATGCGTCCACTGGACGCCGTGTCACTGCTTTCGCCCACTCGAGCCCTAGTTGGCTACGGACACTGGCACACAGCGCTCAATTTTCCGGCGCCTCCTACCCTCTAACCGACGCATCTCTTTCTTTTCCCTTCATCACTTCGACGTCATTAGGCCACAGTGCCGCAATAACAACAACACTAAGAGGTAAACCCACACAACGCGCTGCCATGTCGACGAAGCGCCTGACTTTTTTCAACACACACTCCACTATGGATGATGACGGTGACTGTGAGTTTCAAAGCAACAACAAGGCGGCATTCACCTTGTACACCAACGAGACTCTCGATGCCTCAAATTCCGTCACCGTTAACATCGTGCTGCTGGATCTCCGGGGTTCAAACATCTCCATTGGTTTGTTTCCCGCCGACCGCACGGACGACTGCCAGAACAACCGTGTTGGCTCGGCGGGCCTTCCTGGGTCTGTTGCATGCAGGATCGGCAACGGCCGTGTGCGTGTGATCTCCAACGGCACCACATGGAGTGATGTGTCCTGCGACTCGAACGCACCCGTGCTGGTGAAGATCACAGTGACGAACGGCATCGTGTCATTCTTCGTGGACGACAGCGAGGTTGAGTGTCCTCAGCTCGCGGAGAACCCCTTGCACGGCCAGCTGCGTGCGGGTGTGTCAACAGAGGCATCGTATCGGCTCAGTGCGCTTGCGGAAAGATGGGACCTGCGAGGCAAGATCGATTCAATGATATGCTCCGCGTATTCCTTTTTCTACGGTGTGACGTACGACCGGACGGGGTCCTACCGAGGTCATCCGCGAGTGCAGCTGTATGTGGAAGGCGGCGGTGGCGATGACGACTCCTCATCGGACGATGACGACTCTTCCAGCTGGGCAGTGTCAGACGATGATATCCCGGAGACTGGCCCTCTGTACACGGATACTGTGGCACAGTCGTTCAAGGTGGACACGGAGGGGCCCATTGCCGCACTCTCGCCGACTGTGTTTCGCTGCAACGAGGCGCGGGACGGCACCGTGTACGTGCCAGTGCCTCTGTGCACGGATGAGACGTCTGCCATCGGTGTGTCTGTGCGCTTCACAGGCATCAGGTCAGGCTACGTGGGATGCGGTTTCGTCAAGAAGGAGGCTATCGACGCCGGCAACGCACACCGGCGTCTTGTGGGCCAAAGTGCTCACAGCATTGGCTGCCTGCTACTTGACGGCGAGGTGTTTGTGCTCATCAATTGTGAGCTCGTCTTCTACAGCGCCACGCCCAACACGGATGAACTGACCATGCACTTTTCCTTTGACCACACCAAGGGCATCCACGTCCGTGTTGAGAAACGTATTGTCCGCTGCGATGAATTCAAGGACCTTTCTCTCTTCACCGACGACCTCTACTTCGGCATCTCGCTGTCTGAGGCAGGCCAGCTGGCGCAGATCTTGCCCAGTGGACTCGGTGCGCCGCGCTTCCACTACGGCATGCACTCAATGGATGTGGATGAGGACAAACTCATGACCTGCAAGCACTCCGTTCGCGCCTCGCTCTCGGGTCACGAGCGGTGGTACGGCGATGCCGAGAAGGTGTTTGTCATGCGCATCACCAACGTGTGCAGTGAGCCCATCGGCATCGGCCTTGTGAGTGCGCGACTTTGGGACAATGGCAGGAAAAACATCGTGGGCAGCAACGCGTTCAGCCCGCACAGCGTTGGCTTGTTGATCAAGGATCGCCGCATCTACGTCCACTTCCAGGATGAATTCGTGCAGTGGAAGCCACTGGGCCGCATGCCGCCCATTCCGAAAAACGTGGATTTGATGATGCGCGTGAGCCACGGCAAGGTGTCGTTCTTCTATCAAGGCGTCCCTGTGATATTGCCTGTTCTCTCTGAGCTGACGCTTCCTGCCGACGAGCGCTTCCGTGCGGCGTACTCGATGTCCGACAACGGGCAGACGGCTGTGATTCCACCGAACGTGCCCGTGCGTGCACTGGCCAGCATGAAGAACCGCAACAGCTTCCTCGGAGACGCCACACACGTCCAGCTCACGAACGACAACCGCAGTGCGAAAGCCCTCTTTGCAGGTGCTCTGTGCTTCAGTTCGGAGGCGTTCGCCATCACGGACACACCGTGGCGCTCCTACCCTCGAGGATGCGCTGGATGCCAGCCCGACACACGCCCGAGCGGCACGCTGTGGCTCTGTGCGGCGTGTGGTGCAGAGACAGGAGCGGCTCTCTGCGATAGTTGCTACTGGAACGAAGAGCTCGCCTCGCAACATGAGCACGACCGCAGCCAGTTCATCCCGCTCTTTGGCGCCGGCGTCAGCGAGATGCACCTGACGGTGGACGACGCCAAGGACAGTTACCTGGAGGTCGGCGTGGCCCCTGCAAGTTACGCTGACGCGTTTGGTGCGTTCGCGCCAAACACTTCTGTCGTGCTGGGAAAGGCAACTGATCTTGTCAAGGCCGCGATGCCCGCGGTGAAGTTTGCCGACAAGTGCCCGACACTGAAGAATGGTGATAAGGTACGGATTCGTGTTGTTGATGCGAAGATGTCCGCACTCGTCAACGACAGCACTGTGTTCTCGACGGCCCTCTCCGCGGACGAGCCCTTCATGAACCAGCCTCTTCGCTTCTGTGTTCGCATGGGCTGCGCTGACCAGGCCATTCGTGTGGCTGAAGCGTGAGCGTGTGGGGAATAGTGCACTGTGCGAAGAAGCCGCCACCACATTTTCTTTTTTTTCGGTGAGTTTTATGATCCCGAACCCTTCTCTTTTTTTTTCAGTATTGTTCAACTCCTTCTTTTTCTTCCTACTAGTCTTCATGCGTCGCACAGGCAATCCATACTGTCCAAAGAGGAATGTGCAGGAAAACAATACAGACACAATCAGCCATTCGTAGCAAACACTCTTTCGAATCCCCATCTTTGCTATCCTATGAACCTCCCCTACGGGAACGCACTGCTCTCCACCTGCGGTTCTCTGATTATCACCGTGCGACCCCGTGTCCGGCGTTGGTGTGTGGGGCAACTTTGCCAGTACCTTTGGCGTTGCTTCAAAAAAGAAAGTTACTCGACCCACAATCTTCAGCATGGAAAACTCACCCCGCACAGAGCCACGCTGACAGTACCGGCAACCAAAGCCACTGTTGCTTCTGTCTGACACATCATCTTCGACGCCCAATGTTGGTCTTCGTTTTTCCCGTGCTATCCACTTTTTCCTCTTTCCTCTTCATCCTTTGTTGTGTGTCTCTCTTAAAGCGGATCCAGCCGTAATCGTCAGGGGCAAACACCGAACGGCAGCTTCTCTCGGGACTCATCGTATCTGTTTTACCTCATTCTTCGTTTCAATAAACGGCCGAGCCATGAACTGAAGATTGCCACACTCTGGATTCGTCAGCTCGTCGAAACAGAGTCTCCCAGCAGACGAGGGCATGTCACCGGCGAGGAACCGGCTTTCCGCAAGGCGATCATTCCACTCAATGCCATCACTGGCATCGAAGTGGAGCGTCTTGGGAATGACCTCTCACTGGCCCAGCGGTGTTCGGACACGTGCGACCGGTGGCTGCACTGCGCGCCGTTTGATGTGGATCGGCTGCCTGTGAAGGTGGCAGTGCGTGGGTGCTGTGGTCGCTTGGTGAATACAATCGGACGGCGTGTACATGCATGAAATATCAGCCGGTCCGAAGAGTTCGGTCAGCTTCAGACGCTTCCGTTCCTCAGACACAAGATGAAAGAGCTCAACATATCGGTCACTGCGATCTCCGATCTCAGTCCGTCAAAAGGCGCGGCCCATTTGCAAGTGCTGAACGCGAACGAGTGTCGGAGCCGCACCATCTGACTCCCTCGCGGCACAGTTGTGAGATGCGAGANGAGAGCTACACACCCCTGTAACGAAGGTAAGCGACCGCAGTGCATTGCAAGACATGTCACAGCTGGCGATTTTTCAATACTGCCTACTGTGCGGGTCTGGGCTGCCCTGCCCCGCCGTCAGGCTGTCGCCAACTGCGGGTACAATACATTCACGATACGAAGGTGAATGACTTGAGCTGCCGTAATGGGCTCACCGCGCTTGAGACGACTGACGCTCGTAGCGCGCCGCTTTCTTCGAAACCGTGCTTCGATTGTTGCCCACTGCTTTCATTGCTTGGTCTGCGTGGAGTGGACCGGGGAAACTGAACGGGTCGCGTGGTCGGGC